>CM072293.1:2176672-2219172 GCA_036873955.1 Mergus octosetaceus | reverse complement strand
GGTAAGTCTGTGACTACCTCTGTTGGGCCCATTTAGGCGCGGCACCGCCCGGGCCCATTTTGGCGCGACACCGCCCGGGCCCATTTTGGCGCGGCACCGCCAGGGCCCATTTAGGCGCGGCACCACCCGGGCCCATTTTGGCGCGACACCGCCCAGGCCAATTTTGGCGCGACACTGCCCAGGCCCATTTTGGCGCGGCACCGCCCGGGCCCATTTTGGCGCGGCACCGCCCGGGCCATTTTAGGAGCGACACTGCCCGGGCCCATTTTGGCGCGGCAGCGCCCGGGCCCACTTAGGCGCGACATTGCCCGGGCCCATTTAGGCGCGACACCGCCCGGGCCCATTTTGGCGCGACACCGCCCAGGCCCATTTTGGCGTGGCACCGCCCGGACCCATTTTGGCGCGGCACCGCCCGGGCCCATTTTGGCGCGGCACCGCCCGGGCCCATTTTGGAGCAGCACCGCCCGGGCCCATTTAGGCGCGACACCGCCCGGCCCATTTTGGCGCGACACCGCCCGGGCCCGTTTAGGAGCGACACCGCCCGGGACCATTTAGGCGCGACACAGCCCGGGCCGATTTAGGCGCTACACCGCCCAGGCCCATTTTGGCGCGACACTGCCCGGGCCCATTTAGGCGCGACACCGCCCGGGCCAATTTTGGTGCGACACCGCCCGGGCCCATTTTGGCACGACACCGCCCGGGCCCATTTTGGCGCAGCACCGCCCGGGCCCATTTTGGCGCGACACCGCCCGGGCCCATTTTGGCGTGCACCGCCAGGGCCCATTTAGGCGCGACACAGCCCGGCCCCATTTAGGCGCGACACCGCCAGGGCCCATTTTGACGCGGCACCGCCCGGGCCCATTTAGGCGCGACACCGCCCGGGCCCATTTTGGCGCGGCACCGCCCGGGCCCATTTTGGCGCGGCACCGCCCGGGCCCATTTAGGCGCGGCACCGCCCGGGCCCATTTTGGCGCGGCATCGCCCGGGCCCATTTTGGCGCGACACCGCCCGGGCCCATTTTGGCGCGGCACCGCCAGGGCCCATTTTGGCGCGACACTGCCCGGGCCCATTTAGGCGCGACACTGACCGGGCCCATTTTAGCGCGACACCGCCCGGGCCCATTTTGGCGCGGCACCGCCCGGGCCCATTTTGGCGCGGCACCGCCCGGGCCCATTTTGGCGCGGCACCGCCCGGGCCCATTTTGGCGCGACACCGCCCGGGCCCATTTTGGCGCGACACCACCCGGGCCCATTTTGGCGCGGTACTGCCCGGGCCCATTTAGGCGCGGCACCGCCCAGGCCCATTTTGGCGCGGCACCGCCAGGACCCATTTAGGCGCGACATTGCCCGGGCCCATTTAGGCGCGACACCGCCCGGGCCCATTTTGGCGCGGCACCGCCCGGGCCCATTTTGGCGCGGCACCACCCGGGCCCATTTAGGCACGACACCGCCCGGGCCCATTTTGGGGCAGCACGGCCCGGGCCCATTTAGGCGCGACACCGCCCGGGCCCATTTTGGCGCGGCACCGCCTGGACCCATTTTGGCGCGGCACCGCCCGGGCCCATTTAGGGGCGACACCGCCCGGGCCCATTTTGGCGCGGCACCGCCCGGGCCCATTTAGGCGCGACACCGCCCGGGCCCATTTTGGAGCAGCACCGCTGGGCCCATTTTGGCGCGGCACCGCCCGGGCCCATTTTGGCGCGACACCGCCCGGGCCCATTTTGGCGCTGCACCGCCCGGGCCCATTTAGGCGCGACACCCCCCGGGCCCATTTTGGGGCAGCACGGCCCGGGCCCATTTAGGCGCGACACCGCCCGGGCCCATTTTGGCGCGGCACCGCCTGGACCCATTTTGGCGCGGCACCGCCCGGGCCCATTTAGGCGTGACACCGCCCAGGCCAATTTTGGCGCGACACCGCCAGGGCCCATTTTGGCGCGACACCGCCAAGGCCCATTTTGGCGCGACACCGCCCGGGCCCATTTTTAGGCGTGACACCGCCCGGGCCCATTTTGGCGCGACACCGCCCGGGCACATTTTCGCGCGACACCGCCCGGGCCCATTTTGGCGCGACACCGCCCGGGCCCATTTTGGCGCGGCACCGCCCGGGCCCATTTAGTCGCGACACCGCCCGGGCCCATTTAGGCGCGACACCGCCCGGGCCCATTTTGGCGCGACACCGCCCAGGCCCATTTCGGCGCGACACCGCCCGGGACCATTTTGGTGCGGCACCGCCTGGACAAATTTAGGCGCGACACCGCCCGGGCCCATTTTGGGGCAGCACCGCCCGGAGCAATTTAGGCGCGACACCGCCCGGGCCCATTTTGGCGCGGCACCGCCAGGGCCTATTTAGGCGCGACACTGCCCGGGCCCATTTTGGCGCGACACCGCCCGGGCCCATTTTGGCGCGGCACCGCCCGGGCCCATTTTGGCGCGACACCGCCCGGGCCCATTTTGGCGCGGCACCGCCCGGGCCCATTTTGGCGCGGCACCGCCCGGGCCCATTTTGGAGCGGCACCGCCCGGGACCATTTAGGTTCGGCACCGCCCGGGCCCATTTAGGCGCGGCACCGCCAGGACCCATTTAGGCGCGACATTGCCCGGGCCCACTTAGGCGCGACAACGCCCGGGCCCATTTTGGCGCGACACCGCCCGGGCCCATTTTTGCGCGACACCGCCCGGGCCAATTTTGGCTCGACAGCGCCCGGGACAATTTTGGCGCGACACCGCCCGGGCCCATTTTGGGTTAGGGTTAGGGTTAGGGTTAGGGTTAGGGTTAGGGTTAGGGTTAGGGTTAGGGTTAGGGTTAGGGTTAGGGTTAGGGTTAGGTTTAGGGTTAGGGTTAGGGTTAGGGTTAGGGTTAGGGTTAGGGTGTACCTCCCCAGAGGACTGAAACCAGCTTGATTATATGCTACAAGAGGCTTGACCACGTAGGTGCAGTATTACCAAGAGACTGAGCGGGATCACCTTCTTCATCTGCAAAGGGTAAGTCTGTGACTACCTCTGTTGGGCCCATTTAGGCGCGGCACCGCCCGGGCCCATTTAGGCGCGACACCGCCCGGGCCCATCTTGGCGCGACACCGCCCGCGCCCATTTTGGCGCGACACCGCCCGGGCCCATTGTGGCGCGGCACCGCCCGGGCCCATTTAGGCGCGACACCGCCCGGGCCCATTTTGGCGCGACACCGCCCGGGCCCATTTTGGCGCGACACCGCCCGGGCCCATTTTGGCGCGGCACCGCCCGGGTTCATTTTGGGTTAGGGTTAGGGTTAGGGTTAGGGTTAGGGTTAGGGTTAGGGTTAGGGTTAGGGTTAGGGGTTAGGGGTTAGGGGTAAGGGTTAGGGTTAGGGTTAGGGTTAGGGTTAGGGTTAGGGTTAGGGTTAGGGTTAGGGTTAGGGTTAGGGTTAGGGTGTACCTCCCCAGAGGACTGAAACCAGTTTGATTATATGCTACAAGAGGCTTGACCACGTAGGTGCAGTATTACCAAGAGACTGGGTGGAATCACCTTCTTCATCTGCAAAGGGTTAGTCTGTGACTACCTCTGTTGGGCTCATTTAGGCGCGGCACCGCCCGGGCCCATTTTGGCGCAGCACTGCCAGGGCCAATTTAGGCGCGACACCGCCCGGGCCCATTTTTAGGCGTGACACCGCCCGGGCCCATTTTGGCGCGACACCGCCCGGGCACATTTTGGCGCGACACCGCCCGGGCCCATTTAGGCGCGACACCGCCCGGGCCCATTTTGGCGCGGCACCGCCCGGGCCCATTTAGGCGCGACACCGCCCGGGCCTATTTAGGCGCAACACCGCCAGGGCCCATTTTGGCGCGGCAGCGCCAGGGCCCATTTAGGCGCGACACCACCCGGGCCCATTTAGGCGCGACACCGCCCGGGCCCATTTTGGCGCGGCACCGCCCGGGTTCATTTTGGGTTAGGGTTAGGGTTAGGGTTAGGGTTAGGGGTTAGGGGTTAGGGGTAAGGGTTAGGGTTAGGCTTAGGGTTAGGGTTAGGGTTAGGGGTTAGGGGTTAGGGGTAAGGGTTAGGGTTAGGGTTAGGGTTAGGGTTAGGGTTAGGGTTAGGGTTAGGGTTAGGGTTAGGGTTAGGGTTAGGGTTAGGGTTAGGGTGTACCTCCCCAGAGGACTGAAACCAGCTTGATTATATGCTACAAGAGGCTTGACCACGTAGGTGCAGTATTACCAAGAGACTGGGTGGAATCACCTTCTTCATCTGCAAAGGGTTAGTCTGTGACTACCTCTGTTGGGCTCATTTAGGCGCGGCACCGCCCGGGCCCATTTTGGCGCAGCACTGCCAGGGCCCATTTTGGCGCGACACCGCCCGGGCACATTTTGGCGCGACACCGCCCGGGCCCATTTTGGCGCGACACCGCCCGGGCCCATTTTGGCGCGGCACCGCCCGGGCCCATTTTGGGTTAGGGTTAGGGTTAGGGTTAGGCTTAGGCTTAGGGTTAGGTTTAGGGTTAGGGTTAGGGTTAGGGTTAGGGTTAGGGTTAGGGTTAGGGTTAGGGTTAGGGTTAGGGTTAGGGTTAGGGTTAGGGTTAGGGTTAGGGTTAGGGTTAGGGTTAGGGTTAGGGTTAGGGTTAGGGTGTACCTCCCCAGAGGACTGAAACCAGCTTGATTATATGCTACAAGAGGCTTGACCACGTAGGTGCAGTATTACCAAGAGACTGAGCCGGATCACCTTCTTCATCTGCAAAGGGTAAGTCTGTGACTACCTCTGTTGGGCCCATTTAGGCGCGGCACCGCCCGGGCCCATTTTGGCGCGACACCGCCCGGGCCCATTTTGGCGCGGCACCGCCAGGGCCCATTTAGGCGCGGCACCACCCGGGCCCATTTTGGCGCGACACCGCCCAGGCCAATTTTGGCGCGACACTGCCCAGGCCCATTTTGGCGCGGCACCGCCCGGGCCCATTTTGGCGCGGCACCGCCCGGGCCCATTTAGGCGCGACACTGCCCGGGCCCATTTTGGCGCGGCAGCGCCCGGGCCCACTTAGGCGCGACATTGCCCGGGCCCATTTAGGCGCGACACCGCCCGGGCCCATTTTGGCGCGGCACCGCCCGGGCCCATTTAGGCGCGACACTGCCCGTGCCCATTTTGGCGCGGCACCGCCCGGGCCCATTTAGGCGCGACACCGCCCAGGCCAATTTTGGCGCGACACCGCCCGGGCCCATTTTGGCGCGACACCGCCCGGGCCCATTTTGGCGCGGCACCGATCAGGCCCATTTTGGCGCGGCACCGCCCGGGCCCATTTTGGCGCGGCACCGCCCGGGCCCATTTAGGCGCGACACCGCCCGGGCCCATTTAGGCGCGGCACCGCCCGGGCCGATTTTGGCGCGGCATCGCCCGGGCCCATTTAGGCGCGACACCGCCCGGGCCCATTTTGGCGCGGCACCGCCAGGGCCCATTTTGGCGCGACACTGCCCGGGCCCATTTAGGCGCGACACTGCCCGGGCCCATTTTAGCGCGACACCGCCCGGGCCCATTTTGGCGCGGCACCGCCCGGGCCCATTTTGGCGCGACACCGCCCGGGCCCATTTTGGCGCGGCACCGCCCGGGCCCATTTTGGCGCGACACCGCCCAGGCCCATTTTGGCGCGGCACCACCCGGGCCCATTTTGGCGCGGTACTGCCCGGGCCCATTTAGGCGCAGCACCGCCCAGGCCCATTTTGGCGCGGCAACGCCAGGACCCATTTAGGCGCGACATTGCCCGGGCCCATTTAGGCGCGACACCGCCCGGGCCCATTTTGGCGCGGCACCGCCCGGGCCCATTTTGGCGCGGCACCACCCGGGCCCATTTAGGCACGACACCGCCCGGGCCCATTTAGGGGCAGCACGGCCCGGGCCCATTTAGGCGCGACACCGCCCGGGCCCATTTTGGCGCGGCACCGCCTGGACCCATTTTGGCGCGGCACCGCCCGGGCCCATTTAGGCGCGACACCGCCCGGGCCCATTTTGGCGCGGCACCGCCCGGGCCCATTTAGGCGCGACACCGCCCGGGCCCATTTTGGAGCGGCACCGCTGGGCCCATTTTGGCGCGGCACCGCCCGGGCCCATTTTGGCGCGACACCGCCCGGGCCCATTTTGGCGCGGCACCGCCCGGGCCCATTTAGGCGCGACACCCCCCGGGCCCATGTTGGGGAAGCACGGCCCGGGCCCATTTAGGCGCGACACCGCCCGGGCCCATTTTGGCGCGGCACCGCCCGGGCCCATTTTTGGCGCGGCACCGATCAGGCCAATTTTGGCGCGGCACCGCCCGGGCCCATTTTGGCGCGGCACCGCCCGGGCCCATTTAGGCGCGACACCGCCCGGGCCCATTTTGGCGCGGCACCGCCCGGGCCGATTTTGGCGCGACACCGCCCAGGCCCATTTTGGCGCGACACCACCCGGGCCCATTTTGGCGCGGTACTGCCCGGGCCCATTTAGGCGCAGCACCGCCCAGGCCCATTTTGGCGCGGCACCGCCAGGACCCATTTAGGCGCGACATTGCCCGGGCCCATTTAGGCGCGACACCGCCCGGGCCCATTTTGGCGCGGCACCGCCCGGGCCCATTTAGGCACGACACCGCCCGGGCCCATTTAGGGGCAGCACGGCCCGGGCCCATTTAGGCGCGACACCGCCCGGGCCCATTTTGGCGCGGCACCGCCTGGACCCAGTTTGGCGCGGCACCGCCCGGGCCCATTTAGGCGCGACACCGCCCGGGCCCATTTTGGCGCGGCACCGCCCGGGCCCATTTAGGCGCGACACCGCCCGGGCCCATTTTGGAGAGGCACCGCTGGGCCCATTTTGGCGCGGCACCGCCCGGGCCCATTTTGGCGCGACACCGCCTGGGCCCATTTTGGCGCGGCACCGCCCGGGCCCATTTAGGCGCGACACCCCCCGGGCCCATGTTGGGGAAGCACGGCCCGGGCCCATTTAGGCGCGACACCGCCCGGGCCCATTTTGGCGCGGCACCGCCTGGACCCATTTTGGCGCGGCACCGCCCGGGCCCATTTAGGCGTGACACCGCCCAGGCCAATTTTGGCGCGACACCGCCCGGGCCCATTTTGGCGCGACACCGCCAAGGCCCATTTTGGCGCGGCACCGCCCGGGCCCATTTTGACGCGGCACCGCCCGAGTCCATTTAGGCGCGACACCGCCCGCGCCCATTTTGGCGTGACACCGCCCGGGCCCATTTTGGCGCGACACCACCCGGGCCCATTTTGGCGCGACACCGCCTGGGCCCATTTTGGGTTAGGGTTAGAGTTAGGGTTAGGGTTAGGGTTAGGGTTAGGTTTAGGGTTAGGGTTAGGGTTAGGGTTAGGGTTAGGGTTAGGGTTAGGGTTAGGGTGTACCTCCCCAGAGGACTGAAACCAGCTTGATTATATGCTACAAGAGGCTTGACCACGTAGGTGCAGTATTACCAAGAGACTGAGCGGGATCACCTTCTTCATCTGCAAAGGGTAAGTCTGTGACTACCTCTGTTGGGCCCATTTTGGCGCGGCACCGCCCGGGCCCATTTTGGCGCGGCACCGCCCGGGCCCATTTAGGCGCGACACTGCCCGGGCCCATTTTGGCGCGGCAGCGCCCGGGCCCACTTAGGCGCGACACCGCCCGGGCCCATTTTGGCGCGGCACCGCCCGGACCCATTTAGGCGCGACATTGCCCGGGCCCATTTAGGCGCGACACCGCCCGGGCCCATTTTGGCGCGACACCGCCCAGGCCCATTTTGGCGTGGCACCGCCCGGACCCATTTTGGCGCAGCACCGCCCGGGCCCATTTTGGCGCGGCACCGCCCGGGCCCATTTTGGAGCAGCACCGCCCGGGCCCATTTAGGCGCGACACCGCCCGGGCCCATTTTGGCGCGACACCGCCCGGGCCCGTTTAGGAGCGACACCGCCCGGGACCATTTAGGCGCGACACCGCCCGGGCCGATTTAGGCGCTACACCGCCCAGGCCCATTTTGGCGCGGCACCGCCCGTGCCCATTTAGGCACGACACCGCCCGGGCCAATTTTGGTGCGACACCGACCGGGCCCATTTTGGCACGACACCGCCCGGGCCCATTTTGGCGCGGCACCGCCCAGGCCCATTTTGGCGCGGCACCGCCCGGGCCGATTTTGGCGCGGCATCGCCCGGGCCCATTTAGGCGCGACACCGCCCGGGCCCATTTTGGCGCGGCACCTCCAGGGCCCATTTAGGCGCGACATGCCCGGGCCCATTTTGGCGCGACACCGCCCGGGCCAATTTTGGCGCGGCACCGCCCGGGCCCATTTTGGCGCGACACCGCCCGGGCCCATTTTGGCGTGCACCGCCAGGGCCCATTTAGGCGCGACACAGCCCGGCCCCATTTAGGCACGACACCGCCAGGGCCCATTTTGACGCGGCACCGTCCGGGCCCATTTAGGCGCGACACCGCCCGGGCCCATTTTGGCGCGGCACCGCCCGGGCCAATTTAGGCGCGGCACCGCCCGGGCCCATTTAGGCGCGACACCGCCCGTGCCCATTTTGGCGCGGCACCGCCCGGGCCCATTTAGGCGCGACACCGCCCAGGCCCATTTTGGCGCGGCACCGCCCGGGCCCATTTTGGCGCGGCACCGCCCGGGCCCATTTAGGCGCGACACCGCCCGGGCCCATTTAGTCGCGGCACCGCCCGGGCCGATTTTGGCGCGGCATCGCCCGGGCCCATTTAGGCGCGACACCGCCCGGGCCCATTTTGGCGCGGCACCGCCAGGGCCCATTTTGTCGCGACACTGCCCGGGCCCATTTAGGCGCGACACTGCCCGGGCTCATTTTAGCGCGACACCGCCCGGGCCCATTTTGGCGCGGCACCGCCCAGGCCCTTTTTGGCGCGACACCGCCCGGGCCCATTTTGGCGCGGCACCGCCCGGGCCCATTTTGGCGAGACACCGCCCAGGCCCATTTTGGCGCGACACCGCCCGGGCCCATTTTGGCGCGGTACTGCCCGGGCCCATTTAGGCGCGGCACCGCCCAGGCCCATTTTGGCGCGGCACGGCCAGGACCCATTTTGGAGCAGCACCGCCCGGGCCCATTTTGGCGCGGCACCGCCCGGGCCCATTTTGTCGCGACACCGCCCGGGCCCATTTTGGCGCGGCACCACCCGGGCCCATTTAGGCACGACACCGCCCGGGCCCATTTTGGGGCAGCACGGCCTGGGCCCATTTAGGCGCGACACCGCCCGGGCCCATTTTGGCGCGGCACCGCCTGGACCCATTTTGGCGCGGCACCGCCCGGGCCCATTTAGGCGCGACACCGCCCAGGCCAATTTTGGCGCGACACCGCCCGGGCCCATTTTGGCGCGACACCGCCCGGGCCCATTTTGGCGCGACACCACCCGGGCCCATTTTGGCGCGACACCGCCTGGGCCCATTTTGGGTTAGGGTTAGGGTTAGGGTTAGGCTTAGGGTTAGGGTTAGGTTTAGGGTTAGGGTTAGGGTTAGGGTTAGGGTTAGGGTTAGGGTTAGGGTTAGGGTTAGGGTTAGGGTTAGGGTTAGGGTTAGGGTTAGGGTTAGGGTTAGGGTTAGGGTTAGGGTTAGGGTTAGGGTTAGGGTGTACCTCCCCAGAGGACTGAAACCAGCTTGATTATATGCTACAAGAGGCTTGACCACGTAGGTGCAGTATTACCAAGAGACTGAGCCGGATCACCTTCTTCATCTGCAAAGGGTAAGTCTGTGACTACCTCTGTTGGGCCCATTTAGGCGCGACACTGCCCAGGCCCATTTTGGCGCAGCACCGCCCGGGCCCATTTTGGCGCGGCACCGCCCGGGCCCATTTAGGCGCGGCACCGCCCGGGCCCATTTAGGCGCGGCACCTCCAGGGCCCATTTAGGCGCGACATGCCCGGGCCCATTTTGGCGCGACACCGCCCGGGCCCATTTTGGCGCAGCACCGCCCGGGCCCATTTTGGCGCGACACCGCCCGGGCCCATTTTGGCGTGCACCGCCAGGGCCCATTTAGGCGCGACACAGCCCGGCCCCATTTAGGCGCGACACCGCCAGGGCCCATTTTGACGCGGCACCGCCCGGGCCCATTTAGGCGCGACACCGCCCGGGCCCATTTTGGCGCGGCACCGCCCGGGCCAATTTAGGCGCGGCACCGCCCGGGCCCATTTAGGCGCGACACTGCCCGTGCCCATTTTAGCGCGACACAGCCCGGGCCCATTTTGGCGCGGCACCGCCCGGGCCCATTTTGGCGCGACACCGCCCGGGCCCATTTTGGCGCGGCACCGCCCGGGCCCATTTTGGCTCGACACCGCCTAGGCCCATTTTGGCGCGACATTGCCCGGTCCCATTTAGGCGCGACACCGCCCGGGCCCATTTTGGCGCGGCACCGCCCGGGCCCATTTTGGAGCGGCAACGCCCGGGCCCATTTTGGCGCGGCACCACCCGGGCCCATTTAGGCACGACACCGCCCGGGCCCATTTTGGGGCAGCACGGCCCGGGCCCATTTAGGCGCGACACCGCCCGGGCCCATTTTGGCGCGGCACCGCCTGGACCCATTTTGGCGCGGCACCGCCCGGGCCCATTTAGGCGCGACACCGCCCAGAACAATTTTGGCGCGACACCGCCCGGGCCCATTTTGGCGCGACACCGCCCGGGCCCATTTTGGCGCGGCACCGCCCGGGCCCATTTAGGCGCGAAACTGCCCGGGCCCATTTTGGCGCGACAACGCCCGGGCCCATTTTGGCGCGACACCACCCGGGCCCATTTTGGCGCGACACCGCCTGGGCCCATTTTGGGTTAGGGTTAGGGTTAGGGTTAGGCTTAGGGTTAGGGTTAGGTTTAGGGTTAGGGTTAGGGTTAGGGTTAGGGTTAGGGTTAGGGTTAGGGTTAGGGTTAGGGTTAGGGTTAGGGTTAGGGTTAGGGTTAGGGTTAGGGTTAGGGTTAGGGTTAGGGTTAGGGTTAGGGTTAGGGTTAGGGTGTACCTCCCCAGAGGACTGAAACCAGCTTGATTATATGCTACAAGAGGCTTGACCACGTAGGTGCAGTATTACCAAGAGACTGAGCGGGATCACCTTCTTCATCTGCAAAGGGAAGTCTGTGACTACCTCTGTTGGGCCCATTTAGGCGCGGCACCGCCCGGGCCCATTTTGGCGCGACACCGCCCGGGCCCATTTTGGCGCGGCACCGCCAGGGCCCATTTAGGCGCGACACTGACCGGGCCCATTTTGGCGCGACACCGCCCGGGCCCATTTTTGCGCGACACCGCCCGGGCCCATTTTGACGCGGCACCGCCCGGGCCAATTTTGTCGCGGCACCGCCCGGGTCCATTTTGGAGCGGCACCGCCCGGGCCCATTTAGGCGCGGCACCGCCCGGGCCCATTTTGGCGCGGCACCGCCAGGACCCATTTACGCGCGACATTGCCCGGGCCCATTTTTGCGCGACACCGCCCGGGCCCATTTTGGCGCGGCACCGCCCGGGACCATTTTGGAGCGGCACCGCCCGGGACCATTTTGGCGCGGCACCGCCCGGGGCCATTTCGGCGCGGCACCGCCCGGGCCCATGTAGGCGCGACTCCGCCCGGGCCCATTTTGTGGCGGCACGGCCCGGGCCCATTTTGGCGCGGCAACGCCCGGGCTCATTTTGGCGCGGCACCGCCCGGGCCCATTTTGGCACGAAACCGCCAGGGCCCATTTAGGCGCGACACCGCCCGGGCCCATTTTGGCGCAGCACCGCCCGTGCCCATTTAGGCGCGACACCGCCCGGGCCCATTTTGTGGCGGTACGGCCCGGGCCCATTTAGGAACGACACCGCCCGGACCAATTTTGGGGCGACACCGCCCGGGCCCATTTTGGCGCGGCACCGCCCGGGCCCATTTTGGCGCGGCACCGCACGGGTTCATTTTGGCGCGGCACCGCCCGGGCCCATGTAGGCGCGACTCCGCCTGGGCCCATTTTGTGGCGGCACGGCCCGGGCCCATTTTGGCGCGGCAACGCCCGGGCTCATTTTGGCGCGGCACCGCCCGGGCCCATGTAGGCGCGACTCCGCCCGGGCCCATTTTGGCGCGACAATGCCCGGGCCCATTTTGGCGCGACACCGCCCGGGCCCATTTTGGCACGAAACCGCCAGGGCCCATTTAGGCGCGACACCACCCGGGCCCATTTTGGCACGACACCGCCTGGGCCCATTTTGTGTTAGGGTTAGGGTTAGGGTTAGGGTTAGGTTTAGGGTTATGTTTAGGGTTAGGGTTAGGGTTAGGGTTAGGGTTAGTGTTAGGGTTAGTGTTAGGGTTAGGGTTAGGGTTAGGGTTAGGGTTAGGGTTAGGGTTAGGGTTAGGGTTAGGGTTAGGGTTAGGGTGTACCTCCCCAGAGGACTGAAACCAGCTTGATTATATGCTACAAGAGGCTTGACCACGTAGGTGCAGTATTACCAAGAGACTGAGCGGGATCACCTTCTTCATCTGCAAAGGGTAAGTCTGTGACTACCTCTGCTGGGCCCATTTAGGCGCGGCACCACCCGGGCCCATTTTGGCGCGACACCGCCCAGGCCAATTTTGGCGCGACACCGCCCGGGCCCATTTTGGCGCGACACCGCCCGGGCCCATTTTGGCGCGACACAGCCCGGGCCCATTTTGGCGCGGCACCGCTCAGGCCCATTTTGACGCGGCACCGCCCGGGCCCATTTTGGCGCGGCACCGCCAGGGCCCATTTAGGCGCGACACCGCCAGGGCCCATTTTGGCGCGACACCGCCCGGGCCAATTTTGGCTCGACAGCGCCCGGGCCAATTTTGGCGCGACACCGCCCGGGCCCATTTTGGCGCGACACCGCTTGGGCCCATTTTGGGTTAGGGTTAGGGTTAGGGTTAGGGTTAGGGTTAGGGTTAGGTTTAGGGTTAGGGTTAGGGTTAGGTTTAGGGTTAGGGTTAGGGTTAGGGTTAGGGTTAGGGTTAGGGTGTACCTCCCCAGAGGACTGAAACCAGCTTGATTATATGCTACAAGAGGCTTGACCACGTAGGTGCAGTATTACCAAGAGACTGAGCGGGATCACCTTCTTCATCTGCAAAGGGTAAGTCTGTGACTACCTCTGTTGGGCCCATTTAGGCGCGGCACCGCCCGGGCCCATTTAGGCGCGACACCGCCCGGGCCCATTTTGGCGCGACACCGCCCGCGCCCATTTTGGCGCGACACCGCCCGGGCCCATTGTGGCGCGGCACCGCCCGGGCCCATTTAGGCGCGACACCGCCTGGGCCCATTTTGGCGCGACACCGCCCGGGCCCATTTTGGCGCGACACCGCCCGGGCCCATTTTGTGTTAGGGTTAGGGTTATGGTTAGGGTTAGGGTTAGGGTTAGGGTTAGGGTTAGGGTTAGTGTTAGGGTTAGGGTTAGGGTTAGGGTTAGGGTTAGGGTTAGGGTGTACCTCCCCAGAGGACTGAAACCAGCTTGATTATATGCTACAAGAGGCTTGACCACGTAGGTGCAGTATTACCAAGAGACTGAGCGGGATCACCTTCTTCATCTGCAAAGGGTAAGTCTGTGACTACCTCTGTTGGGCCCATTTAGGCGCGGCACCGCCCGGGCCCATTTAGGTGCGGCACCGCCCGGGCCCATTTAGGCGCGACACCGCCCGGGACCATTTTGGCGCGGCACCGCCCGTGCCCATTTTAGCGCGGCTCCTCCCGGGCCCATTTAGGCGCGACACCGCCCGGGCCCATTTTGGCGCGACACCGCCCAGGACCATTTTGGCGCTGCACCGCCCGGGCCAATTTTGGCGCGGCACCGCCCGGGCCCATTTAGGCGCGACACCGCCCGGGCCCATTTTGGCGCGGCACTGCCAGGGCCCATTTTGGCGCGACACCGCCCGGGCCCATTTAGGCGCGACACCGCCCGGGACCATTTTGGCGCTGCAAAGCCCGGGCCCATTTTGGCGCGGCTTCGCCCGGGCCCATTTTGGCGCGGCACCTCCAGGGCCCATTTAGGCGCGACACTGCCCGGGCCCATTTAGGCGCGACACCGCCCGGGCCCATTTTGGCGCGACACCGCCCAGGCCCATTTTGGCCCGACACCGCCCGGGCCCATTTTGGCGCGGCACCGCCCGGGCCCATTTAGGCGCGACACCGCCCGGGCCCGTTTTGGGGCAGCACGGCCCGGGCCCATTTAGGCACGACACCGCCCGGCCCCATTTTGGCGCGGCACCGCCCGGACCCATTTTGGTGCGGCACCGCCCGGGCCCATTTAGGCGCGGCACCGCCCAGGCCAATTTTGGCGCGACACCGCCCGGGCCCATTTTGGCGCGACACCGCCCGGGCCGATTTAGGCGCGACACCGCTCAGGCCCATTTTGGCGTACACCGCCCGGGCCCATTTTGACGCGGCACCGCCCGGGCCCATTTTGGCGCGACACCGCCCGTGCCCATTTTGATGCGGCACCGTCCGGGCCCATTTTGGCGCGGCACCGCCCGGGCCCATTTTGACGCGGCACCGCCCGAGTCCATTTAGGCGCGACACCGCCCGCGCCCATTTTGGCGTGACACCGCCCAGGCACATTTTGGCGCGGCACCGCCCGGGCCCACTTAGGCGCGACACCGCCCGGGCCCATTTTGGCGCGGCACCGCCCGGGCACATTTAGGCGCGACAACGCCCGGGCCCATTTTGGCACGACACCGCGAGGGCCTATTTTGGCGCGGCACCGCCCGGGCACATTTTGGCGCGGCACCGCCCGGGCCCACTTAGGCGCGACACCGCCCGGGCCCATTTTGGCGCGGTACCGCCCGGGCACATTTTGGCGCGGCACCGCCCGGGCCCATTTTGGCGCGACACCGCCCAGGCCCATTTTGGCGTGGCACCGCCCGGACCCATTTTGGCGCGGCACCGCCCGGGCCCATTTTGGCGCAGCACCGCCCGGGCCCATTTTGGAGCGGCACCGCCCGGGCCCATTTAGGCGCGACACCGCCCAGGCCCATTTTGGCGCGACACCGCCCGGTCACGTTTATGCGCGACACCGCCCGGGCCCATTTAGGCGCGACACCGCCCGGGCCCATTTTGGCGCGGCACCTCCAGGGCCCATTTAGGCGCGACATGCCCGGGCCCATTTTGGCGCGACACCGCCCGGGCCCATTTTGGCGCGTCACCGCCCGGACCCATTTTGGCGCGGCACCGCCCGGGCCCATTTTGGCGCGGCACCGCCTGGGCCCATTTTGGAGCAGCACCGCCCGGGCCCATTTAGGCGCGACACCGCCCGGGCCCATTTTGGCGCGACACCGCCCGGGCCCGTCTAGGAGCGACACCGCCCGGGACCATTTAGGCGCGACACCGCCCGGGCCGATTTAGGCGCTACACCGCCTGGGCCCATTTTGGGTTAGGGTTAGGGTTAGGGTTAGGGTTAGGGTTAGGGTTAGGGTTAGGGTTAGGGTTAGGGTTAGGGTTAGGGTTAGGTTTAGGGTTAGGGTTAGGGTTAGGGTTAGGGTTAGGGTTAGGGTGTACCTCCCCAGAGGACTGAAACCAGCTTGATTATATGCTACAAGAGGCTTGACCAGGTAGGTGCAGTATTACCAAGAGACTGAGCGGGATCACCTTCTTCATCTGCAAAGGGTAAGTCTGTGACTACCTCTGTTGGGCCCATTTAGGCGCGGCACCGCCCGGGCCCATTTAGGCGCGACACCGCCCGGGCCCATTTTGGCGCGACACCGCCCGCGCCCATTTTGGCGCGACACCGCCCGGGCCCATTGTGGCGCGGCACCGCCCGGGCCCATTTAGGCGCGACACCGCCCGGGCCCATTTTGGCGCGACACCGCCCGGGCCCATTTTGGCGCGACACCGCCCGGGCCCATTTTGGCGCGGCACCGCCCGGGTTCATTTTGGATTAGGGTTAGGGTTAGGGTTAGGGTTAGGGTTAGGGTTAGGGTTAGGGTTAGGGTTAGGGTTAGGGTTAGGGTTAGGGGTTAGGGGTTAGGGGTAAGGGTTAGGGTTAGGGTTAGGGTTAGGGTTAGGGTTAGGGTTAGGGTTAGGGTTAGGGTTAGGGTTAGGGTTAGGGTTAGGGTTAGGGTGTACCTCCCCAGAGGACTGAAACCAGTTTGATTATATGCTACAAGAGGCTTGACCACGTAGGTGCAGTATTACCAAGAGACTGGGTGGAATCACCTTCTTCATCTGCAAAGGGTTAGTCTATGACTACCTCTGTTGGGCTCATTTAGGCGCGGCACCGCCCGGGCCCATTTTGGCGCAGCACTGCCAGGGCCAATTTAGGCGCGACACCGCCCGGGCCCATTTTTAGGCGTGACACCGCCCGGGCCCATTTTGGCGCGACACCGCCCGGGCACATTTTGGCGCGACACCGCCCGGGCCCATTTAGGCGCGACACCGCCCGGGCCCATTTTGGCGCGGCACCGCCCGGGCCCATTTAGGCGCGACACCGCCCGGGCCTATTTAGGCGCGACACCGCCAGGGCCCATTTTGGCGCGGCAGCGCCAGGGCCCATTTAGGCGCGACACCGCCCGGGCCCATTTAGGCGCGACACCGCCCGGGCCCATTTTGGCGCGGCACCGCCCGGGTTCATTTTGGGTTAGGGTTAGGGTTAGGGTTAGGGTTAGGGTTAGGGTTAGGGTTAGGGTTAGGGTTAGGGTTAGGGTTAGGGTTAGAGTTAGGGTTAGGGTTAGGGGTTAGGGGTTAGGGGTAAGGGTTAGGGTTAGGGTTAGGGTTAGGGTTAGGGTTAGGGTTAGGGTTAGGGTTAGGGTTAGGGTTAGGGTTAGGGTTAGGGTTAGGGTGTACCTCCCCAGAGGACTGAAACCAGCTTGATTATATGCTACAAGAGGCTTGACCACGTAGGTGCAGTATTACCAAGAGACTGGGTGGAATCACCTTCTTCATCTGCAAAGGGTTAGTCTGTGACTACCTCTGTTGGGCTCATTTAGGCGCGGCACCGCCCGGGCCCATTTTGGCGCAGCACTGCCAGGGCCAATTTAGGCGCGACACCGCCCGGGCCCATTTTTAGGCGTGACACCGCCCGGGCCCATTTTGGCGCGACACCGCCCGGGCACATTTTGGCGCGACACCGCCCGGGCCCATTTTGGCGCGACACCGCCCGGGCCCATTTTGGCGCGGCACCGCCCGGGCCCATTTTGGGTTAGGGTTAGGGTTAGGGTTAGGCTTAGGCTTAGGGTTAGGTTTAGGGTTAGGGTTAGGGTTAGGGTTAGGGTTAGGGTTAGGGTTACGGTTAGGGTTAGGATTAGGGTTAGGGTTAGGGTTAGGGTTAGGGTTAGGGTTAGGGTTAGGGTTAGGGTTAGGGTTAGGGTTAGGGTGTACCTCCCCAGAGGACTGAAACCAGCTTGATTATATGCTACAAGAGGCTTGACCACGTAGGTGCAGTATTACCAAGAGACTGAGCGGGATCACCTTCTTCATCTGCAAAGGGTAAGTCTGTGACTACCTCTGTTGGGCCCATTTTGGCGCGGCACCGCCCGGGCCCATTTTGGCGCGGCACCGCCCGGGCCCATTTAGGCGCGACACTGCCCGGGCCCATTTTGGCGCGGCAGCGCCCGGGCCCACTTAGGCGCGACACCGCCCGGGCCCATTTTGGCGCGGCACCGCCCAGGCCCATTTTGGCGCGGCACCGCCCGGGCCGATTTTGGCGCGGCATCGCCCGGGCCCATTTAGGCGCGACACCGCCCGGGCCCATTTTGGCGCGGCACCTCCAGGGCCCATTTAGGCGCGACATGCCCGGGCCCATTTTGGCGCGACACCGCCCGGGCCCATTTTGGCGCGGCACCTCCAGGGCCCATTTTGGCGTGACACCACCCGGGCCCATTTTGGCGTGCACCGCCAGGGCCCATTTAGGCGCGACACAGCCCGGCCCCATTTAGGCACGACACCGCCAGGGCCCATTTTGACGCGGCACCGCCCGGGCCCATTTAGGCGCGACACCGCCCGGGCCCATTTTGGCGCGGCACCGCCCGGGCCAATTTAGGCGCGGCACCGCCCGGGCCCATTTAGGCGCGACACTGCCCGTGACCATTTTGGCGCGGCACCGCCCGGGCCCATTTAGGCGCGACACCGCCCAGGCCAATTTTGGCGCGACACCGCCCGGGCCCATTTTGGCGCGACACCGCCCGGGCCCATTTTGGCGCAGCACCGATCAGGCCCATTTTGGCGCGGCACCGCCCGGGCCCATTTTGGCGCGGCACCGCCCGGGCCCATTTAGGCGCGACACCGCCCGGGCCCATTTAGGCGCGGCACCGCCCGGGCCCATTTTGGCGCGGCATCGCCCGGGCCCATTTAGGCGCGACACCGCCCGGGCCCATTTTGGCGTGGCACCGCCAGGGCCCATTTTGGCGCGACACTGCCCGGGCCCATTTAGGCGCGACACTGCCCGGGCCCATTTTAGCGCGACACCGCCCGGGCCCATTTTGGCGCGGCACCGCCCGGGCCCATTTTGGCGCGACACCGCCCGGGCCCATTTTGGCGCGACACCGCCCAGGCCCATTTTGGCGCGACACCGCCCGGGAACATTTTGGCGCGGTACTGCCCGGGCCCATTTAGGCGCGGCACCGCCCAGGCCCATTTTGGCGCGGCACCGCCAGGACCCATTTAGGCGCGACATTGCCCGGGCCCATTTAGGCGCGACACCGCCCGGGCCCATTTTGGCGCGGCACCGCCCGGGCCCATTTTGGAGCAGCACCGCCCGGGCACATTTTGGCGCGGCACCGCCCGGGCCCATTTTGTCGCGACACCGCCCGGGCCCATTTTGGAGCAGCACCGCCCGGGCCCATTTTGGGGCAGCACGGCCCGGGCCAATTTAGGCGCGACACCGCCCGGGCCCATTTTGGCGCGGCACCGCCTGGACCCATTTTGGCGCGGCACCGCCCGGGCCCATTTAGGCGCGACACCGCCCAGGCCAATTTTGGCGCGACACCGCCCGGGCCCATTTTGGCGCGACACCGCCCGGGCCCATTTTGGCGCGACACCACCCGGGCCCATTTTGGCGCGACACCGCCTGGGCCCATTTTGGGTTAGGGTTAGGGTTAGGGTTAGGCTTAGGGTTAGGGTTAGGTTTAGGGTTAGGGTTAGGGTTAGGGTTAGGGTTAGGGTTAGGGTTAGGGTTAGGGTTAGGGTTAGGGTTAGGGTTAGGGTTAGGGTTAGGGTTAGGGTTAGGGTTAGGGTTAGGGTTAGGGTGTACCTCCCCAGAGGACTGAAACCAGCTTGATTATATGCTACAAGAGGCTTGACCACGTAGGTGCAGTATTACCAAGAGACTGAGCCGGATCACCTTCTTCATCTGCAAAGGGTAAGTCTGTGACTACCTCTGTTGGGCCCATTTAGGCGCGGCACCGCCCGGGCCCATTTTGGCGCGACACCGCCCGGGCCCATTTTGGCGCGGCACCGCCAGGGCCCATTTAGGCGCGGCACCACCCGGGCCCATTTTGGCGCGACACCGCCCAGGCCAATTTTGGCGCGACACTGCCCAGGCCCATTTTGGCGCGGCACCGCCCGGGCCTATTTAGGCGCGACACTGCCCGGGCCCATTTTGGCGCGGCAGCGCCCGGGCCCACTTAGGCGCGGCACCGCCCGGGCCCATTTTGGAGCAGCACCGCCCGGGCCCATTTAGGCGCGACACCGCCCGGGCCCATTTTGGAGCAGCACCGCCCGGGCCCATTTAGGCGCGACACCGCCCGGCCCATTTTGGCGCGACACCGCCCGGGCCCGTTTAGGAGCGACACCGCCCGGGACCATTTAGGCGCGACACAGCCCGGGCCGATATAGGCGCTACACCGCCCAGGCCCATTTTGGCGCGACACTGCCCGGGCCCATTTAGGCGCGACACCGCCCGGGCCAATTTTGGTGCGACACCGCCCGGGCCCATTTTGGCACGACACCGCCCGGGCCCATTTTGGTGCAGCACCGCCCGGGCCCATTTTGGCGCGACACCGCCCGGGCCCATTTTGGCTTGCACCGCCAGGGCCCATTTAGGCGCGACACAGCCCGGCCCCATTTAGGCGCGACACCGCCAGGGCCCATTTTGACGCGGCACCGCCCGGGCCCATTTAGGCGCGACACCGCCCGGGCCCATTTTGGCGCGGCACCGCCCGGGCCAATTTAGGCGCGGCACCGCCCGGGCCCATTTAGGCGCGACACTGCCCGTGCCCATTTTGGCGCGGCACCGCCCGGGCCCATTTAGGCGCGACACCGCCCAGGCCAATTTTGGCGCGACACCGCCCGGGCCCATTTTGGCGCGACACCGCCCGGGCCCATTTTGGCGCGGCACCGATCAGGCCCATTTTGGCGCGGCACCGCCCGGGCCCATTTTGGCGCGGCACCGCCCGGGCCCATTTAGGCGCGACACCGCCCGGGCCCATTTAGGCGCGGCACCGCCCGGGCCGATTTTGGCGCGGCATCGCCCGGGCCCATTTAGGCGCGACACCGCCCGGGCCCATTTTGGCGCGGCACCGCCAGGGCCCATTTTGGCGCGACACTGCCCGGGCCCATTTAGGCGCGACACTGCCCGGGCCCATTTTAGCGCGACACCGCCCGGGCCCATTTTGGCGCGGCACCGCCCGGGCCCATTTTGGCGCGACACCGCCCGGGCCCATTTTGGCGCGGCACCGCCCGGGCCCATTTTGGCGCGACACCGCCCAGGCCCATTTTGGCGCGACACCACCCGGGCCCATTTTGGCGCGGTACTGCCCGGGCCCATTTAGGCGCAGCACCGCCCAGGCCCATTTTGGCGCGGCACCGCCAGGACCCATTTAGGCGCGACATTGCCCGGGCCCATTTAGGCGTGACACCGCCCGGGCCCATTTTGGCGCGGCACCGCCCGGGCCCATTTTGGCGCGGCACCACCCGGGCCAATTTAGGCACGACACCGCCCGGGCCCATTTAGGGGCAGCACGGCCCGGGCCCATTTAGGCGCGACACCGCCCGGGCCCATTTTGGCGCGGCACCGCCTGGACCCATTTTGGCGCGGCACCGCCCGGGCCCATTTAGGCGCGACACCGCCCGGGCCCATTTTGGCGCGGCACCGCCCGGGCCCATTTAGGCGCGACACCGCCCGGGCCCATTTTGGAGCGGCACCGCTGGGCCCATTTTGGCGCGGCACCGCCCGGGCCCATTTTGGCGCGACACCGCCCGGGCCCATTTAGGCGCGACACAGCCCGGCCCCATTTAGGCGCGACACCGCCAGGGCCCATTTTGACGCGGCACCGCCCGGGCCCATTTAGGCGCGACACCGCCCGGGCCCATTTTGGCGCGGCACCGCCCGGGCCAATTTAGGCGCGGCACCGCCCGGGCCCATTTAGGCGTGACACCGCCCAGGCCAATTTTGGCGCGACACCGCCCGGGCCCATTTTGGCGCGACACCGCCAAGGCCCATTTTGGCGCGGCACCGCCCGGGCCCATTTTGACGCGGCACCGCCCGAGTCCATTTAGGCGCGACACCGCCCGCGCCCATTTTGGCGTGACACCGCCCGGGCCCATTTTGGCGCGACACCACCCGGGCCCATTTTGGCGCGACACCGCCTGGGCCCATTTTGGGTTAGGGTTAGAGTTAGGGTTAGGGTTAGGGTTAGGGTTAGGTTTAGGGTTAGGGTTAGGGTTAGGGTTAGGGTTAGGGTTAGGGTTAGGGTTAGGGTTAGGGTGTACCTCCCCAGAGGACTGAAACCAGCTTGATTATATGCTACAAGAGGCTTGACCACGTAGGTGCAGTATTACCAAGAGACTGAGCGGGATCACCTTCTTCATCTGCAAAGGGTAAGTCTGTGACTACCTCTGTTGGGCCCATTTTGGCGCGGCACTGCCCGGGCCCATTTTGGCGCGGCACCGCCCGGGCCCATTTAGGCGCGACACTGCCCGGGCCCATTTTGGCGCGGCAGCGCCCGGGCCCACTTAGGCGCGACACCGCCCGGGCCCATTTTGGCGCGGCACCGCCCGGACCCATTTAAGCGCGACATTGCCCGGGCCCATTTAGGCGCGACACCGCCCGGGCCCATTTTGGCGCGACACCGCCCAGGACGATTTTGGCGTGGCACCGCCCGGACCCATTTTGGCGCAGCACCGCCCGGGCCCATTTTGGCGCGGCACCGCCCGGGCCCATTTTGGAGCAGCACCGCCCGGGCCCATTTAGGCGCGAAACCGCCCGGGCCCATTTTGGCGCGACACCGCCCGGGCCCGTTTAGGAGCGACACCGCCCGGGACCATTTAGGCGCGACACCGCCCGGGCCGATTTAGGCGCTACACCGCCCAGGCCCATTTTGGCGCGGCACCGCCCGGGCCCATTTAGGCGCGACACCGCCCGGGCCAATTTTGGTGCGACACCGCCCGGGCCCATTTTGGCACGACACCGCCCGGGCCCATTTTGGCGCGGCACCGCCCAGGCCCATTTTGGCGCGGCACCGCCCGGGCCGATTTTGGCGCGGCATCGCCCGGGCCCATTTAGGCGCGACACCGCCCGGGCCCATTTTGGCGCGGCACCTCCAGGGCCCATTTAGGCGCGACATGCCCGGGCCCATTTTGGCGCGACACCGCCCGGGCCAATTTTGGCGCGGCACCGCCCGGGCCCATTTTGGCGCGACACCGCCCGGGCCCATTTTGGCGTGCACCGCCAGGGCCCATTTAGGCGCGACACAGCCCGGCCCCATTTAGGCACGACACCGCCAGGGCCCATTTTGACGCGGCACCGCCCGGGCCCATTTAGGCGCGACACCGCCCGGGCCCATTTTGGCGCGGCACCGCCCGGGCCCATTTAGGCGCGGCACCGCCCGGGCCCATTTAGGCGCGACACTGCCCGTGCCCATTTTGGCGCGGCACCGCCCGGGCCCATTTAGGCGCGACACCGCCCAGGCCAATTTTGGCGCGACATCGCCCGGGCCCATTTTGGCGCGACACCGCCCGGGCCCATTTTGGCGCGGCACCGAATAGGCCCATTTTGGCGCGGCACCGCCCGGGCCCATTTAGGCGCGACACCGCCCGGGCCCATTTAGGCGCGGCACCGCCCGGGCCGATTTTGGCGCGGCATCGCCCGGGCCCATTTAGGCGTTACACCGCCCGGGCCCATTTTGGCGCGGCACCGCCAGGGCCCATTTTGTCGCGACACTGCCCGGGCCCATTTAGGCGCGACACTGCCCGGGCCCATTTTAGCGCGACACCGCCCGGGCCCATTTTGGCGCGGCACCGCCCGGGCCCATTTTGGCGCGACACCGCCCGGGCCCATTTTGGCGCGGCACCGCCCGGGCCCATTTTGGCGAGACACCGCCCAGGCCCATTTTGGCGCGACACCGCCCGGGCCCATTTTGGCGCGGTACTGCCCGGGCCCATTTAGGCGCGGCACCGCCCAGGCCCATTTTGGCGCGGCACCGCCAGGACCCTTTTAGGCGCGACATTGCCCGGGCCCATTTAGGCGCGACACCGCCCGGGCCCATTTTGGCGCGGCACCGCCCGGGCCCATTTTGGAGCGGCACCGCCCGGGCCCATTTTGGCGCGGCACCGCCCGGGCCCATTTTGTCGCGACACCGCCCGGGCCCATTTTGGCGCGGCTTCACCCGGGCCCATTTAGGCACGACACCGCCCGGGCCCATTTTGGGGCAGCACGGCCCGGGCCCATTTAGGCGCGACACCGCCCGGGCCCATTTTGGCGCGGCACCGCCTGGACCCATTTTGGCGCGGCACCGCCCGGGCCCATTTAGGCGCGACACCGCCCAGGCCAATTTTGGCGCGACACCGCCCGGGCCCATTTTGGCGCGACACCACCCGGGCCCATTTTGGCGCGACACCGCCTGGGCCCATTTTGGGTTAGGGTTAGGGTTAGGGTTAGGCTTAGGGTTAGGGTTAGGTTTAGGGTTAGGGTTAGGGTTAGGGTTAGGGTTAGGGTTAGGGTTAGGGTTAGGGTTAGGGTTAGGGTTAGGGTTAGGGTGTACCTCCCCAGAGGACTGAAACCAGCTTGATTATATGCTACAAGAGGCTTGACCACGTAGGTGCAGTATTACCAAGAGACTGAGCCGGATCACCTTCTTCATCTGCAAAGGGTAAGTCTGTGACTACCTCTGTTGGGCCCATTTAGGCGCGACACTGCCCAGGCCCATTTTGGCGCGGCACCGCCCGGGCCCATTTTGGCGCGGCACCGCCCGGGCCCATTTAGGCGCGGCACCACCCGGGCCCATTTAGGCGCGGCACCTCCAGGGCCCATTTAGGCGCGACATGCCCGGGCCCATTTTGGCGCGACACCGCCCGGGCCCATTTTGGCGCAGCACCGCCCGGGCCCATTTTGGCGCGACACCGCCCGGGCCCATTTTGGCGTGCACCGCCAGGGCCCATTTAGGCGCGACACAGCCCGGCCCCATTTAGGCGCGACACCGCCAGGGCCCATTTTGACGCGGCACCGCCCGGGCCCATTTAGGCGCGACACCGCCCGGGCCCATTTTGGCGCGGCACCGCCCGGGCCAATTTAGGCGCGGCACCGCCCGGGCCCATTTAGGCGCGACACTGCCCGTGCCCATTTTAGCGCGACACAGCCCGGGCCCATTTAGGCGCGGCACCGCCCGGGCCCATTTTGGCGCGACACCGCCCGGGCCCATTTTGGCGCGGCACCGCCCGGGCCCATTTTGGCGCGGTACTGCCCGGGCCCATTTAGGCGCGGCACCGCCCAGGCCCATTTTGGCGCGGCACCGCCAGGACCCATTTAGGCGCGACATTGCCCGGGCCCATTTTGTCGCGACACCGCCCGGGCCCATTTTGGCGCGGCACCGCCCGGGCCCATTTTGGAGCGGCACCGCCCGGGCCCATTTTGGCGCGGCACCGCCAGGACCCATTTAGGCGCGACATTGCCCGGGCCCATTTAGGCGCGACACCGCCCGGGCCCATTTTGGCGCGGCACCGCCCGGGCCCATTTTGGAGCGGCACCGCCCGGGCCCATTTTGGGGCAGCACGGCCCGGGCCCATTTAGGCGCGACACCGCCCGGGCCCATTTTGGCGCGGCACCGCCTGGACCCATTTTGGCGCGGCACCGCCCGGGCCCATTTAGGCGCGACACCGCCCAGAACAATTTTGGCGCGACACCGCCCGGGCCCATTTTGGCGCGACACCGCCCGGGCCCATTTTGGCGCGGCACCGCCCGGGCCCATTTAGGCGCGAAACTGCCCGGGCCCATTTTGGCGCGACACCGCCTGGGCCCATTTTGGCGCGACACCACCCGGGCCCATTTTGGCGCGACACCGCCTGGGCCCATTTTGGGTTAGGGTTAGGGTTAGGGTTAGGCTTAGGGTTAGGGTTAGGTTTAGGGTTAGGGTTAGGGTTAGGGTTAGGGTTAGGGTTAGGGTTAGGGTTAGGGTTAGGGTTAGGGTTAGGGTTAGGGTGTACCTCCCCAGAGGACTGAAACCAGCTTGATTATATGCTACAAGAGGCTTGACCACGTAGGTGCAGTATTACCAAGAGACTGAGCGGGATCACCTTCTTCATCTGCAAAGGGTAAGTCTGTGACTACCTCTGTTGGGCCCATTTAGGCGCGGCACCGCCCGGGCCCATTTTGGCGCGACACCGCCCGGGCCCTTTTTGGCGCGGCACCGCCAGGGCCCATTTAGGCGCGACACTGACCGGGCCCATTTTGGCGCGACACCGCCCGGGCCCATTTTTGCGCGACACCGCCCGGGCCTATTTTGACGCGGCACCGCCCGGGCCAATTTTGTCGCGGCACCGCCCGGGCCCATTTTGGAGCGGCACCGCCCGGGCCCATTTAGGCGCGGCACCGCCCGGGCCCATTTTGGCGCGGCACCGCCAGGACCCATTTACGCGCGACATTGCCCGGGCCCATTTAGGCGCGACACCGCCCGGGCCCATTTTGGCGCGACACCGCCCAGGCCCATTTTGGCGCGGCACCGCCTAGGCCCATTTTGGAGCGACACCGCCCGGGCCCATTTTGGGGCAGCACGGACCGGGCCCATTTAGGCGCGACACCGCCCGGGCCCATTTTGGCGCGGCACCACCCGGGCCCATTTTGGCGCGGCACCGCCCGGGCCCATTTTGGCGCGGCACCGCCCGGGACCATTTTGGAGCGGCACCGCCCGGGACCATTTTGGCGCGGCACCGCCCGGGGCCATTTCGGCGCGGCACCGCCCGGGCCCATGTAGGCGCGACTCCGCCCGGGCCCATTTTGTGGCGGCACGGCCCGGGCCCATTTTGGCGCGGCAACGCCCGGGCTCATTTTGGCGCGGCACCGCCCGGGCCCATTTTGGCACGAAACCGCCAGGGCCCATTTAGGCGCGACACCGCCCGGGCCCATTTTGGCGCAGCACCGCCCGTGCCCATTTAGGCGCGACACCGCCCGGGCCCATTTTGTGGCGGTACGGCCCGGGCCCATTTAGGAACGACACCGCCCGGACCAATTTTGGCTCGACACCGCCCGGGCCCATTTTGGCGCGGCACCGCCCGGGCCCATTTTGGCGCGGCACCGCACGGGTTCATTTTGGCGCGGCACCGCCCGGGCCCATGTAGGCGCGACTCCGCCTGGGCCCATTTTGTGGCGGCACGGCCCGGGCCCATTTTGGCGCGGCAACGCCCGGGCTCATTTTGGCGCGGCACCGCCCGGGCCCATGTAGGCGCGACTCCGCCCGGGCCCATTTTGGCGCGACAATGCCCGGGCCCATTTTGGCGCGACACCGCCCGGGCCCATTTTGGCACGAAACCGCCAGGGCCCATTTAGGCGCGACACCACCCGGGCCCATTTTGGCACGACACCGCCTGGGCCCATTTTGTGTTAGGGTTAGGGTTAGGGTTAGGGTTAGGGTTAGGGTTATGTTTAGGGTTAGGGTTAGGGTTAGGGTTAGGGTTAGTGTTAGGGTTAGTGTTAGGGTTAGGGTTAGGGTTAGGGTTAGGGTTAGGGTTAGGGTTAGGGTTAGGGTTAGGGTTAGGGTTAGGGTTAGGGTTAGGGTTAGGGTTAGGGTTAGGGTTAGGGTGTACCTCCCCAGAGGACTGAAACCAGCTTGATTATATGCTACAAGAGGCTTGACCACGTAGGTGCAGTATTACCAAGAGACTGAGCGGGATCACCTTCTTCATCTGCAAAGGGTAAGTCTGTGACTACCTCTGCTGGGCCCATTTAGGCGCGGCACCACCCGGGCCCATTTTGGCGCGACACCGCCCAGGCCAATTTTGGCGCGACACCGCCCGGGCCCATTTTGGCGCGACACCGCCCGGGCCCATTTTGGCGCGACACAGCCCGGGCCCATTTTGGCGCGGCACCGCTCAGGCCCATTTTGACGCGGCACCGCCCGGGCCCATTTTGGCGCGGCACCGCCAGGGCCCATTTAGGCGCGACACCGCCAGGGCCCATTTTGGCGCGACACCGCCCGGGCCAATTTTGGCTCGACAGCGCCCGGGCCAATTTTGGCGCGACACCGCCCGGGCCCATTTTGGCGCGACACCGCCTGGGCCCATTTTGGGTTAGGGTTAGGGTTAGGGTTAGGGTTAGGGTTAGGGTTAGGGTTAGGGTTAGGGTTAGGGTTAGGGTTAGGTTTAGGGTTAGGGTTAGGGTTAGGGTTAGGGTTAGGTTAGGGTGTACCTCCCCAGAGGACTGAAACCAGCTTGATTATATGCTACAAGAGGCTTGACCACGTAGGTGCAGTATTACCAAGAGACTGAGCGGGATCACCTTCTTCATCTGCAAAGGGTAAGTCTGTGACTACCTCTGTTGGGCCCATTTAGGCGCGGCACCGCCCGGGCCCATTTAGGCGCGACACCGCCCGGGCCCATTTTGGCGCGACACCGCCCGCGCCCATTTTGGCGCGACACCGCCCGGGCCCATTGTGGCGCGGCACCGCCCGGGCCCATTTAGGCGCGACACCGCCCGGGCCCATTTTGGCGCGACACCGCCCGGGCCCATTTTGGCTCGACACCGCCCGGGCCCATTTTGTGTTAGGGTTAGGGTTATGGTTAGGGTTAGGGTTAGGGTTAGGGTTAGGGTTAGGGTTAGGGTTAGGGTTAGGGTTAGGGTTAGGGTTAGGGTTAGGGTGTACCTCCCCAGAGGACTGAAACCAGCTTGATTATATGCTACAAGAGGCTTGACCACGTAGGTGCAGTATTACCAAGAGACTGAGCGGGATCACCTTCTTCATCTGCAAAGGGTAAGTCTGTGACTACCTCTGTTGGGCCCATTTAGGCGCGGCACCGCCCGGGCCCATTTAGGTGCGGCACCGCCCGGGCCCATTTAGGCGCGACACCGCCCGGGACCATTTTGGCGCGGCACCGCCCGTGCCCATTTTAGCGCGGCTCCTCCCGGGCCCATTTAGGCGCGACACCGCCCGGGCCCATTTTGGCGCGACACCGCCCAGGACCATTTTGGCGCTGCACCGCCCGGGCCAATTTTGGCGCGGCACCGCCCGGGCCCATTTAGGCGCGACACCGCCCGGGCCCATTTTGGAGCGGCACTGCCAGGGCCCATTTTGGCGCGACACCGCCCGGGCCCATTTAGGCGCGACACCGCCCGGGACCATTTTGGCGCTGCACCGCCCGGGCCCATTTTGGCGCGGCAGCTCCCGGGCCCATTTTGGCGCGGCACCTCCAGGGCCCATTTAGGCGCGACACTGCCCGGGCCCATTTAGGCTCGACACCGCCCGGGCCCATTTTGGCGCGACACTGCCCAGGCCCATTTTGGCCCGACACCGCCCGGGCCCATTTTGGCGCGGCACCGCCCGGGCCCATTTAGGCGCGACACCGCCCGGGCCCGTTTTGCGGCAGCACGGCCCGGGCCCATTTAGGCACGACACCGCCCGGGCCCATTTTGGCGCGGCACCGCCCGGACCCATTTTGGTGCGGCACCGCCCGGGCCCATTTAGGCGCGACACCGCCCAGGCCAATTTTGGCGCGACACCGTCCGGGACCTTTTTGGCGCGACACCGCCCGGGCCCATTTTGGCGCGGCACCGCCCTGGCCCATTTTGTCGCGGCACCGCCTGGGCCCATTTTGGCGCGGCACCGCCAGGGCCCATTTAGGCGCGACACCGCCCGGGCCCATTTTGGCGCGGCACCGCCCGGGCCGATTTTGGCGCGGCATCGCCCGGACCCATTTAGACGCGACACCGCCCGGGCCCATTTTGGCGCGGCACCGCCCGGGCCCATTTAGGCGCGACACCGCCCGGGCCCGTTTTGGGGCAGCACGGCCCGGGCCCATTTTGGCGCGGCACCGCCCGGGCCGATTTTGGCGCGGCATCACCCGGACCCATTTAGACGCGACACCGCCCGCGCCCATTTTGGCGCGACACCGCCCGGGCCCATTGTGGCGCGGCACCGCCCGGGCCCATTAAGGCGCGACACCGCATGGGCCCATTTTGGCGCGACACCGCCCGGGCCCATTTTGGCGCGACACCGCCCGGGCCCATTTTGTGTTAGAGTTAGGGTTAGGGTTAGGGTTAGGGTTAGGGTTAGGGTTAGGGTTAGGGTTAGGGTTAGGGTTAGGGTTAGGGTTAGGGTTAGGGTTAGGGTTAGGGTTAGGGTGTACCTCCCCAGAGGACTGAAACCAGCTTGATTATATGCTACAAGAGGCTTGACCACGTAGGTGCAGTATTACCAAGAGACTGAGCGGGATCACCTTCTTCATCTGCAAAGGGTAAGTCTGTGACTACCTCTGTTGGGCCCATTTAGGCGCGGCACCGCCCGGGCCCATTTAGGTGCGGCACCGCCCGGGCCCATTTAGGCGCGACACCGCCCGGGACCATTTTGGCGCGGCACCGCCCGTGCCCATTTTAGCGCGGCTCCTCCCGGGCCCATTTAGGCGCGACACCGCCCGGGCCCATTTTGGCGCGACACCGCCCAGGACCATTTTGGCGCTGCACCGCCCGGGCCAATTTTGGCGCGGCACCGCCCGGGCCCATTTAGGCGCGACACCGCCCGGGCCCATTTTGGCGCGGCACTGCCAGGGCCCATTTTGGCGCGACACCGCCCGGGCCCATTTAGGCGCGACACCGCCCGGGACCATTTTGGCGCTGCAAAGCCCGGGCCCATTTTGGCGCGGCAGCGCCCGGGCCCATTTTGGCGCGGCACCTCCAGGGCCCATTTAGGCGCGACACTGCCCGGGCCCATTTAGGCGCGACACCGCCAGGGCCCATTTTGGCGCGACACCGCCCAGGCCCATTTTGGCCCGACACCGCCCGGGCCCATTTTGGCGCGGCACCGCCCGGGCCCATTTAGGCGCGACACCGCCCGGGCCCGTTTTGGGGCAGCACGGCCCGGGACCATTTAGGCACGACACCGCCCGGCCCCATTTTGGCGCGGCACCGCCCGGACCCATTTTGGTGCGGCACCGCCCGGGCCCATTTAGGCGCGGCACCGCCCAGGCCAATTTTGGCGCGACACCGCCCGGGCCCATTTTGGCGCGACACCGCCCGGGCCGATTTAGGCGCGACACCGCTCAGGCCCATTTTGGCGTACACCGCCCGGGCCCATTTTGACGCGGCACCGCCCGGGCCCATTTTGGCGTGACACCGCCCGTGCCCATTTTGGTGCGGCACCGTCCGGGCCCATTTTGGCGCGGCACCGCCCGGGCCCATTTTGACGCGGCACCGCCCGAGTCCATTTAGGCGCGACACCGCCCGCGCCCATTTTGGCGTGACACCGCCCGGGCACATTTTGGCGCGACACCGCCCGGGCCCATTTAGGCGCGACACCGCCCGGGACCATTTTGGCGCTGCAAAGCCCGGGCCCATTTTGGCGCGGCAGCGCCCGGGCCCATTTTGGCGCGGCACCTCCAGGGCCCATTTAGGCGCGACACTGCCCGGGCCCATTTAGGCGCGGCACCGCCCGGGCCCATTTTGGCGCGGCACCTCCAGGGCCCATTTAGGCGCGGTACCGCCCGGGCACATTTTGGCGCGGCACCGCCCGGGCCCATTTTGGCGCGACACCGCCCAGGCCCATTTTGGCGTGGCACCGCCCGGACCCATTTTGGCGCGGCACCGCCCGGGCCCATTTTGTGTTAGGGTTAGGGTTATGGTTAGGGTTAGGGTTAGGGTTAGGGTTAGGGTTAGGGTTAGGGTTAGGGTTAGGGTTAGGGTTAGGGTGTACCTCCCCAGAGGACTGAAACCAGCTTGATTATATGCTACAAGAGGCTTGACCACGTAGGTGCAGTATTACCAAGAGACTGAGCGGGATCACCTTCTTCATCTGCAAAGGGTAAGTCTGTGACTACCTCTGTTGGGCCCATTTAGGCGCGACACCGCCCGGGCCCATTTTGGCGCGACACCGCCCAGGACCATTTTGGCGCTGCACCGCCCGGGCCAATTTTGGCGCGGCACCGCCCGGGCCCATTTAGGCGCGACACCGCCCGGGCCCATTTTGGCGCGGCACTGCCAGGGCCCATTTTGGCGCGACACCGCCCGGGCCCATTTAGGCGCGACACCGCCCGGGACCATTTTGGCGCTGCAAAGCCCGGGCCCATTTTGGCGCGGCAGCGCCCGGGCCCATTTTGGCGCGGCACCTCCAGGGCCCATTTAGGCGCGACACTGCCCGGGCACATTTTGGCGCGGCACCGCCCGGGCCCACTTAGGCGCGACACCGCCCGGGCCCATTTTGGCGCGGTACCGCCCGGGCACATTTTGGCGCGGCACCGCCCGGGCCCATTTTGGCGCGACACCGCCCAGGCCCATTTTGGCGTGGCACCGCCCGGGCCCATTTAGGCGCGACACCGCCCAGGCCCATTTTGGCGCGACACCGCCCGGGCACGTTTAGGCGCGACACCGCCCGGGCCCATTTAGGCGCGACACCGCCCGGGCCGATTTTGGCGCGGCATCGCCCGGGCCCATTTAGGCGCGACACCGCCCGGGCCCATTTTGGCGCGGCACCTCCAGGGCCCATTTAGGCGCGACATGCCCGGGCCCATTTTGGCGCGACACCGCCCGGGCCCATTTTGGCGCGGCACCGCCCGGACCCATTTTGGCGCGGCACCGCCCGGGCCCATTTTGGCGCGGCACCGCCTGGGCCCATTTTGGAGCAGCACGGCCCGGGCCCATTTAGGCGCGACACCGCCCGGGCCCATTTTGGCGCGACACCGCCCGGGCCCGTCTAGGAGCGACACCGCCCGGGAAGATTTAGGCGCGACACCGCCCGGGCCGATTTTGGCGCGGCATCGCCCGGGCCCATTTAGGCGCGACACCGCCCGGGCCCATTTTGGCGCGGCACCTCCAGGGCCCATTTAGGCGCGACATGCCCGGGCCCATTTTGGCGCGACACCGCCCGGGCCCATTTTGGCGCGGCACCGCCCGGACCCATTTTGGCGCGGCACCGCCCGGGCCCATTTTGGCGCGGCACCGCCTGGGCCCATTTTGGAGCAGCACCGCCCGGGCCCATTTAGGCGCGACACCGCCCGGGCCCATTTTGGCGCGACACCGCCCGGGCCCGTCTAGGAGCGACACCGCCCGGGAAGATTTAGGCGCGACACCGCCCGGGCCGATTTAGGCGCTACACCGCCCAGGCCCATTTTGGCGCGGCACCGCCCGGGCCCATTTAGGCGCGACACCGCCCGGGCCAATTTTGGTGCGACACCGCCCGGGCCCATTTTGGCACGACACTGCCCGGGCCAATTTTGGCGCGGCACCGCCCAGGCCCATTTTGGCGCGGCACCGCCCGGGCCGATTTTGGCGCGGCATCGCCCGGGCCCATTTAGGCGCGACACCGCCCGGGCCCATTTTGGCGCGGCACCTCCAGGGCCCATTTAGGCGCGACATGCCCGGGCCCATTTTGGCGCGACACCGCCCGGGCCCATTTTGGCGCGGCACCGCCCGGGCCCATTTTGGCGCGACACCGCCCGGGCCCATTTTGGCGTGCACCGCCAGGGCCCATTTAGGCGCGACACAGCCCGGACCCATTTAGGCACGACACCGCCAGGGCCCATTTTGACGCGGCACCGCCCGGGCCCATTTAGGCGCGACACCGCCAGGGCCCATTTTGGCGCGACACCGCCCAGGCCCATTTTGGCGCGACACCGCCCGGGCCCATTTTGGCGCGGTACTGCCCGGGCCCATTTAGGCGCGGCACCGCCCAGGTCCATTTTGGCGCGGCACCGCCAGGACCCATTTAGGCGCGACATTGCCCGGGCCCATTTAGGCGCGTCACCGCCCGGGCCCATTTTGGCGCGGCACCGCCCGGGCCCATTTTGGAGCAGCACCGCCCGGGCCCATTTTGGCGCTGCACCGCCCGGGCCCATTTTGTCGCGACACCGCCCGGGCCCATTTTGGCGCGGCACCACCCGGGCCCATTTAGGCACGACACCGCCCGGGCCCATTTTGGGGCAGCACGGCCCGGGCCCATTTTGGCGCGACACCACCCGGGCCCATTTTGGCGCGACACCGCCTGGGCCCATTTTGGGTTAGGGTTAGGGTTAGGGTTAGGCTTAGGGTTAGGGTTAGGTTTAGGGTTAGGGTTAGGGTTAGGGTTAGGGTTAGGGTTAGGGTTAGGGTTAGGGTTAGGGTTAGGGTTAGGGTTAGGGTTAGGGTTAGGGTTAGGGTTAGGGTTAGGGTTAGGGTTAGGGTTAGGGTTAGGGTTAGGGTTAGGGTTAGGGTTAGGGTTAGGGTTAGGGTGTACCTCCCCAGAGGACTGAAACCAGCTTGATTATATGCTACAAGAGGCTTGACCACGTAGGTGCAGTATTACCAAGAGACTGAGCCGGATCACCTTCTTCATCTGCAAAGGGTAAGTCTGTGACTACCTCTGTTGGGCCCATTTAGGCGCGACACTGCCCAGGCCCATTTTGGCGCGGCACCGCCCGGGCCCATTTTGGCGCGGCACCGCCCGGGCCCATTTAGGCGCGGCACCGCCCGGGCCCATTTAGGCGCGGCACCTCCAGGGCCCATTTAGGCGCGACATGCCCGGGCCCATTTTGGCGAAACACCGCCCGGGCCCATTTTGGCGCAGCACCGCCCGGGCCCATTTTGGCGCGACACCGCCCGGGCCCATTTTGGCGTGCACCGCCAGGGCCCATTTAGGCGCGACACAGCCCGGCCCCGTTTAGGCGCGACACCGCCAGGGCCCATTTTGACGCGGCACCGCCCGGGCCCATTTAGGCGCGACACCGCCCGGGCCCATTTTGGCGCGGCACCGCCCGGGCCAATTTAGGCGCGGCACCGCCCGGGCCCATTTAGGCGCGACACTGCCCGTTCCCATTTTGGCGCGGCACCGCCCGGGCCCATTTAGGCGCGACACCGCCCAGGCCAATTTTGGCGCGACACCGCCCGGGCCCATTTTGGCGCGACACCGCCCGGGCCCATTTTGGCGCGGCACCGATCAGGCCCATTTTGGCGCGGCACCGCCCGGGCCCATTTAGGCGCGACACCGCCCGGGCCCATTTAGGCGCGGCACCGCCCGGGCCGATTTTGGCGCGGCATCGCCCGGGCCCATTTAGGCGCGACACCGCCCGGGCCCATTTTGGCGCGGCACCGCCAGGGCCCATTTTGGCGCGACACTGCCCGGGCCCATTTAGGCGCGACACTGCCCGGGCCCATTTTAGCGCGACACCGCCCGGGCCCATTTTGGCGCAGCACCGCCCGGGCCCATTTTGGCGCGACACCGCCCGGGCCCATTTTGGCGCGGCACCGCCCGGGCCCATTTTGGCGCGACACCGCCCAGGCCCATTTTGGCGCGACACCACCCGGGCCCATTTTGGCGCGGTACTGCCCGGGCCCATTTAGGCGCGGCACCGCCCAGGCCCATTTTGGCGCGGCACCGCCAGGACCCATTTAGGCGCGACATTGCCCGGGCCCATTTAGGCTTGACACCGCCCGGGCCCATTTTGGCGCGGCACCGCCCGGGCCCATTTTGGAGCGGCACCGCCCGGGCCCATTTTGGCGCGGCACCGCCCGGGCCCATTTTGGCGCGACACCGCCCGGGCCCATTTTGGGGCAGCACGGCCCGGGCCCATTTAGGCGCGACACCGCCCGGGCCCATTTTGGCGCGGCACCGCCCAGAACAATTTTGGCGCGACACCGCCCGGGCCCATTTTGGCGCGACACCGCCCGGGCCCATTGAGGCGCGACACCGCCCAGAACAATTTTGGCGCGACACCGCCCGGGCCCATTTTGGCGCGACACCGCCCGGGCCCATTTTGAAGCGGCACCGCCCGGGCCCATTTAGGCGCGACACTGCCCGGGCCCATTTAGGCGCGACACCGCCCGGGCCCATTTTGTCGCGGCACTGCCAGGGCCCATTTTGGCGCGACACCGCCCGGGCCCATTTAGGCGCGACACCGCCCGGGACCATTTTGGCGCTGCACCGCCCGGGCCCATTTTGGCACGGCAGCGCCCGGGCCCATTTTGGCGCGGCACCTCCAGGGCCCATTTAGGCGCGACACTGCCCGGGCCCATTTAGGCGCGACACCGCCCGGGCCCATTTTGGCGCGACTCCGCCCAGGCCCATTTTGGCCCGACACCGCCCGGGCCCATTTTGGCGCGGCACCGCCCGGGCCCATTTAGGCGCGACACCGCCCGGGCCCGCTTTGGGGCAGCACGGCCCGGGCACATTTAGGCACGACACCGCCCGGGCCCATTTTGGCGCGGCACCGCCCGGACCCATTTTGGTGCGGCACCGCCCGGGCCCATTTAGGCGCGACACCGCCCAGGCCAATTTTGGCGCGACACCGCCCGGGACCTTTTTGGCGCGACACCGCCCGGGCCCATTTTGGCGCGGCACCGCCCAGGCCCATTTTGTCGCGGCACCGCCTGGGCCCATTTTGGCGCGGCACCGCCAGGGCCCATTTAGGCGCGACACCGCCCGGGCCCATTTAGGCGCGGCACCGCCCGGGCCGATTTTGGCGCGGCATCGCCCGGACCCATTTAGGCGCGACACCGCCCGGGCCCATTTTGGCGCGGCACCGCCCGGGCCCATTTAGGCGCGACACCGCCCGGGCCCGTTTTGGGGCAGCACGGCCCGGGCCCATTTTGGCGCGACACCGCCCGGGCCCATTTTGGCGCGACACCGCCTGGGCCCATTTTGGGTTAGGGTTAGGGTTAGGGTTAGGGTTAGGGTTAGGGTTAGGGTTAGGGTTAGGGTTAGGGTTAGGGTTAGGGTTAGGGTTAGGGTTAGGGTGTACCTCCCCAGAGGACTGAAACCAGCTTGATTATATGCTACAAGAGGCTTGACCACGTAGGTGCAGTATTACCAAGAGACTGAGCGGGATCACCTTCTTCATCTGCAAAGGGTAAGTCTGTGACTACCTCTGTTGGGCCCATTTAGGCGCGGCACCGCCCGGGCCCATTTAGGCGCGACACCGCCCGGGCCCATTTTGGCGCGGCACTGCCAGGGCCCATTTTGGCGCGACACCGCCCGGGCCCATTTAGGCGCGACACCGCCCGGGACCATTTTGGCGCTGCACCGCCCGGGCCCATTTTGGCGCGGCAGCGCCCAGGCCCATTTTGGCGCGGCACCTCCAGGGCCCATTTAGGCGCGACACCGCCCAGGCCAATTTTGGCGCGACACCGCCCGGGCCCATTTTGGCGCGACACCGCCCAGGCCCATTTTGGCCCGACACCGCCCGGGCCCATTTTGGCGCGGCACCGCCCGGGCCCATTTAGGCGCGACACCGCCCGGGCCAGTTTTGGGGCAGCACGGCCCGGGCCCATTTAGGCACGACACCGCCCGGGCCCATTTTGGCGCGGCACCGCCCGGACCCATTTTGGTGCGGCACCGCCCGGGCCCATTTAGGCGCGACACCGCCCAGGCCAATTTTGGCGCGACACCGCCCGGGACCTTTTTGGCGCGACACCGCCCGGGCCCATTTTGGCGCGGCACCGCCCAGGCCCATTTTGTCGCGGCACCGCCTGGTACCATTTTGGCGCGGCACCGCCAGGGCCCATTTAGGCGCGACACCGCCCGGGCCCATTTAGGCGCGGCACCGCCCGGGCCGATTTTGGCGCGGCATCGCCCGGACCCATTTAGGCGCTACACCGCCCGGGCCCATTTTGGCACGGCACCGCCCGGGCCCATTTCGGCGCGGCACCGCCCGGGCCCATGTAGGCGCGACTCCGCCCGGGCCCATTTTGTGGCGGCACGGCCCGGGCCCATTTTGGCGCGGCAACGCCCGGGCTCATTTTGGCGCGGCACCGCCCGGGCCCATTTTGGCACGAAACCGCCAGGGCCCATTTAGGCGCGACACCGCCCGGGCCCATTTTGGCGCAGCACCGCCCGTGCCCATTTAGGCGCGACACCGCCCGGGCCCATTTTGTGGCGGTACGGCCCGGGCCCATTTAGGAACGACACCGCCCGGACCAATTTTGGGGCGACACCGCCCGGGCCCATTTTGGCGCGGCACCGCCCGGGCCCATTTTGGCGCGGCACCGCACGGGTTCATTTTGGCGCGGCACCGCCCGGGCCCATGTAGGCGCGACTCCGCCTGGGCCCATTTTGTGGCGGCACGGCCCGGGCCCATTTTGGCGCGGCAACGCCCGGGCTCATTTTGGCGCGGCACCGCCCGGGCCCATGTAGGCGCGACTCCGCCCGGGCCCATTTTGGCGCGACAATGCCCGGGCCCATTTTGGGGCGACACCGCCCGGGCCCATTTTGGCACGAAACCGCCAGGGCCCATTTAGGCGCGACACCACCCGGGCCCATTTTGGCACGACACCGCCTGGGCCCATTTTGTGTTAGGGTTAGGGTTAGGGTTAGGGTTAGGGTTAGGGTTATGTTTAGGGTTAGGGTTAGGGTTAGGGTTAGGGTTAGTGTTAGGGTTAGTGTTAGGGTTAGGGTTAGGGTTAGGGTTAGGGTTAGGGTTAGGGTTAGGGTTAGGGTTAGGGTTAGGGTTAGGGTTAGGGTGTACCTCCCCAGAGGACTGAAACCAGCTTGATTATATGCTACAAGAGGCTTGACCACGTAGGTGCAGTATTACCAAGAGACTGAGCGGGATCACCTTCTTCATCTGCAAAGGGTAAGTCTGTGACTACCTCTGCTGGGCCCATTTAGGCGCGGCACCACCCGGGCCCATTTTGGCGCGACACCGCCCAGGCCAATTTTGGCGCGACACCGCCCGGGCCCATTTTGGCGCGACACCGCCCGGGCCCATTTTGGCGCGACACAGCCCGGGCCCATTTTGGCGCGGCACCGCTCAGGCCCATTTTGACGCGGCACCGCCCGGGCCCATTTTGGCGCGGCACCGCCAGGGCCCATTTAGGCGCGACACCGCCAGGGCCCATTTTGGCGCGACACCGCCCGGGCCAATTTTGGCTCGACAGCGCCCGGGCCAATTTTGGCGCGACACCGCCCGGGCCCATTTTGGCGCGACACCGCTTGGGCCCATTTTGGGTTAGGGTTAGGGTTAGGGTTAGGGTTAGGGTTAGGGTTAGGGTTAGGGTTAGGGTTAGGGTTAGGTTTAGGGTTAGGGTTAGGGTTAGGGTTAGGGTTAGGGTTAGGGTGTACCTCCCCAGAGGACTGAAACCAGCTTGATTATATGCTACAAGAGGCTTGACCACGTAGGTGCAGTATTACCAAGAGACTGAGCGGGATCACCTTCTTCATCTGCAAAGGGTAAGTCTGTGACTACCTCTGTTGGGCCCATTTAGGCGCGGCACCGCCCGGGCCCATTTAGGCGCGACACCGCCCGGGCCCATTTTGGCGCGACACCGCCCGCGCCCATTTTGGCGCGACACCGCCCGGGCCCATTGTGGCGCGGCACCGCCCGGGCCCATTTAGGCGCGACACCGCCCGGGCCCATTTTGGCGCGACACCGCCCGGGCCCATTTTGGCGCGACACCGCCCGGGCCCATTTTGTGTTAGGGTTAGGGTTATGGTTAGGGTTAGGGTTAGGGTTAGGGTTAGGGTTAGGGTTAGGGTTAGGGTTAGGGTTAGGGTTAGGGTTAGGGTGTACCTCCCCAGAGGACTGAAACCAGCTTGATTATATGCTACAAGAGGCTTGACCACGTAGGTGCAGTATTACCAAGAGACTGAGCGGGATCACCTTCTTCATCTGCAAAGGGTAAGTCTGTGACTACCTCTGTTGGGCCCATTTAGGCGCGGCACCGCCCGGGCCCATTTAGGTGCGGCACCGCCCGGGCCCATTTAGGCGCGACACCGCCCGGGACCATTTTGGCGCGGCACCGCCCGTGCCCATTTTAGCGCGGCTCCTCCCGGGCCCATTTAGGCGCGACACCGCCCGGGCCCATTTTGGCGCGACACCGCCCAGGACCATTTTGGCGCTGCACCGCCCGGGCCAATTTTGGCGCGGCACCGCCCGGGCCCATTTAGGCGCGACACCGCCCGGGCCCATTTTGGAGCGGCACTGCCAGGGCCCATTTTGGCGCGACACCGCCCGGGCCCATTTAGGCGCGACACCGCCCGGGACCATTTTGGCGCTGCACCGCCCGGGCCCATTTTGGCGCGGCAGCGCCCGGGCCCATTTTGGCGCGGCATCTCCAGGGCCCATTTAGGCGCGACACTGCCCGGGCCCATTTAGGCTCGACACCGCCCGGGCCCATTTTGGCGCGACACTGCCCAGGCCCATTTTGGCCCGACACCGCCCGGGCCCATTTAGGCGCGACACCGCCCGGGCCCGTTTTGCGGCAGCACGGCCCGGGCCCATTTAGGCACGACACCGCCCGGGCCCATTTTGGCGCGGCACCGCCCGGACCCATTTTGGCGCGGCACCGCCCGGGCCCATTTAGGCGCGACACCGCCCGGGCCCATTTTGGAGCGGCACTGCCAGGGCCCATTTTGGCGCGACACCGCCCGGGCCCATTTAGGCGCGACACCGCCCGGGACCATTTTGGCGCTGCACCGCCCGGGCCCATTTTGGCGCGGCAGCGCCCGGGCCCATTTTGGCGCGGCACCTCCAGGGCCCATTTAGGCGCGACACTGCCCGGGCCCATTTAGGCTCGACACCGCCCGGGCCCATTTTGGCGCGACACTGCCCAGGCCCATTTTGGCCCGACACCGCCCGGGCCCATTTTGGCGCGACACCGCCCGGGCCCGTTTTGCGGCAGCACGGCCCGGGCCCATTTAGGCACGACACCGCCCGGGCCCATTTTGGCGCGGCACCGCCCGGACCCATTTTGGTGCGGCACCGCCCGGGCCCATTTAGGCGCGACACCGCCCAGGCCAATTTTGGCGCGACACCGCCCGGGACCTTTTTGGCGCGACACCGCCCGGGCCCATTTTGGCGCGGCACCGCCCTGGCCCATTTTGTCGCGGCACCGCCTGGGCCCATTTTGGCGCGGCACCGCCAGGGCCCATTTAGGCGCGACACCGCCCGGGCCCATTTTGGCGCGGCACCGCCCGGGCCGATTTTGGCGTGGCATCGCCCGGACCCATTTAGACGCGACACCGCCCGGGCCCATTTTGGCGCGGCACCGCCCGGGCCCATTTAGGCGCGACACCGCCCGGGCCCGTTTTGGGGCAGCACGGCCCGGGCCCATTTTGGCGCGACACCGCCCGGGCCCATTTTGGCGCGACACCGCCTGGGCCCATTTTGGGTTAGGGTTAGGGTTAGGGTTAGGGTTAGGGTTAGGGTTAGGGTTAGGGTTAGGGTTAGGGTTAGGGTTAGGGTTAGGGTTAGGGTTAGGGTTAGGGTTAGGGTGTACCTCCCCAGAGGACTGAAACCAGCTTGATTATATGCTACAAGAGGCTTGACCACGTAGGTGCAGTATTACCAAGAGACTGAGCGGGATCACCTTCTTCATCTGCAAAGGGTAAGTCTGTGACTACCTCTGTTGGGCCCATTTAGGCGCGGCACCGCCCGGGCCCATTTAGGCGCGACACCGCCCGGGCCCATTTTGGCGCGACACCGCCCGCGCCCATTTTGGCGCGACACCGCCCGGGCCCATTGTGGCGCGGCACCGCCCGGGCCCATTTAGGCGCGACACCGCCTGGGCCCATTTTGGCGCGACACCGCCCGGGCCCATTTTGGCGCGACACCGCCCGGGCCCATTTTGTGTTAGGGTTAGGGTTATGGTTAGGGTTAGGGTTAGGGTTAGGGTTAGGGTTAGGGTTAGGGTTAGGGTTAGGGTTAGGGTTAGGGTTAGGGTTAGGGTTAGGGTTAGGGTGTACCTCCCCAGAGGACTGAAACCAGCTTGATTATATGCTACAAGAGGCTTGACCACGTAGGTGCAGTATTACCAAGAGACTGAGCCGGATCACCTTCTTCATCTGCAAAGGGTAAGTCTGTGACTACCTCTGTTGGGCCCATTTAGGCGCGGCACCGCCCGGGCCCATTTAGGTGCGGCACCGCCCGGGCCCATTTAGGCGCGACACCGCCCGGGACCATTTTGGCGCGGCACCGCCCGTGCCCATTTTAGCGCGGCTCCTCCCGGGCCCATTTAGGCGCGACACCGCCTGGGCCCATTTTGGCGCGACACCGCCCAGGACCATTTTGGCGCTGCACCGCCCGGGCCAATTTTGGCGCGGCACCGCCCGGGCCCATTTAGGCGCGACACCGCCCGGGCCCATTTTGGCGCGGCACTGCCAGGGCCCATTTTGGCGCGACACCGCCCGGGCCCATTTAGGCGCGACACCGCCCGGGACCATTTTGGCGCTGCAAAGCCCGGGCCCATTTTGGCGCGGCTTCGCCCGGGCCCATTTTGGCGCGGCACCTCCAGGGCCCATTTAGGCGCGACACTGCCCGGGCCCATTTAGGCGCGACACCGCCCGGGCCCATTTTGGCGCGACACCGCCCAGGCCCATTTTGGCCCGACACCGCCCGGGCCCATTTTGGCGCGGCACCGCCCGGGCCCATTTAGGCGCGACACCGCCCGGGCCCGTTTTGGGGCAGCACGGCCCGGGCCCATTTAGGCACGACACCGCCCGGCCCCATTTTGGCGCGGCACCGCCCGGACCCATTTTGGTGCGGCACCGCCCGGGCCCATTTAGGCGCGGCACCGCCCAGGCCAATTTTGGCGCGACACCGCCCGGGCCCATTTAGGCGCGACACCGCCCGGGCCCATTTTGGCGCGGCACCGCCCGGGCACATTTAGGCGCGACAACGCCCGGGCCCATTTTGGCACGACACCGCGAGGGCCTATTTTGGCGCGGCACCGCCCGGGCACATTTTGGCGCGGCACCGCCCGGGCCCACTTAGGCGCGACACCGCCCGGGCCCATTTTGGCGCGGTACCGCCCGGGCACATTTTGGCGCGGCACCGCCCGGGCCCATTTTGGCGCGACACCGCCCAGGCCCATTTTGGCGTGGCACCGCCCGGACCCATTTTGGCGCGGCACCGCCCGGGCCCATTTTGGCGCAGCACCGCCCGGGCCCATTTTGGAGCGGCACCGCCCGGGCCCATTTAGGCGCGACACCGCCCAGGCCCATTTTGGCGCGACACCGCCCGGGCACGTTTATGCGCGACACCGCCCGGGCCCATTTAGGCGCGACACCGCCCGGGCCCATTTTGGCGCGGCACCTCCAGGGCCCATTTAGGCGCGACATGCCCGGGCCCATTTTGGCGCGACACCGCCCGGACCCATTTTGGCGCGTCACCGCCCGGACCCATTTTGGCGCGGCACCGCCCGGGCCCATTTTGGCGCGGCACCGCCTGGGCCCATTTTGGAGCAGCACCGCCCGGGCCCATTTAGGCGCGACACCGCCCGGGCCCATTTTGGCGCGACACCGCCCGGGCCCGTCTAGGAGCGACA
>CM072293.1:2156672-2174172 GCA_036873955.1 Mergus octosetaceus | reverse complement strand
TGGAGCAGCACCGCCCGGGCCCATTTAGGCGCGACACCGCCCGGCCCATTTTGGCGCGACACCGCCCGGGCCCGTTTAGGAGCGACACCGCCCGGGACCATTTAGGCGCGACACAGCCCGGGCCGATTTAGGCGCTACACCGCCCAGGCCCATTTTGGCGCGACACTGCCCGGGCCCATTTAGGCGCGACACCGCCCGGGCCAATTTTGGTGCGACACCGCCCGGGCCCATTTTGGCACGACACCGCCCGGGCCCATTTTGGCGCAGCACCGCCCGGGCCCATTTTGGCGCGACACCGCCCGGGCCCATTTTGGCGTGCACCGCCAGGGCCCATTTAGGCGCGACACAGCCCGGCCCCATTTAGGCGCGACACCGCCAGGGCCCATTTTGACGCGGCACCGCCCGGGCCCATTTAGGCGCGACACCGCCCGGGCCCATTTTGGCGCGGCACCGCCCGGGCCAATTTAGGCGCGGCACCGCCCGGGCCCATTTAGGCGCGACACTGCCCGTGCCCATTTTGGCGCGGCACCGCCCGGGCCCATTTAGGCGCGACACCGCCCAGGCCAATTTTGGCGCGACACCGCCCGGGCCCATTTTGGCGCGACACCGCCCGGGCCCATTTTGGCGCGGCACCGATCAGGCCCATTTTGGCGCGGCACCGCCCGGGCCCATTTTGGCGCGGCACCGCCCGGGCCCATTTAGGCGCGACACCGCCCGGGCCCATTTAGGCGCGGCACCGCCCGGGCCGATTTTGGCGCGGCATCGCCCGGGCCCATTTAGGCGCGACACCGCCCGGGCCCATTTTGGCGCGGCACCGCCAGGGCCCATTTTGGCGCGACACTGCCCGGGCCCATTTAGGCGCGACACTGCCCGGGCCCATTTTAGTGCGACACCGCCCGGGCCCATTTTGGCGCGGCACCGCCCGGGCCCATTTTGGCGCGACACCGCCCGGGCCCATTTTGGCGCGGCACCGCCCGGTCCCATTTTGGCGCGACACCGCCCAGGCCCATTTTGGCGCGACACCACCCGGGCCCATTTTGGCGCGGTACTGCCCGGGCCCATTTAGGCGCGGCACCGCCCAGGCCCATTTTGGCGCGGCACCGCCAGGACCCATTTAGGCGCGACATTGCCCGGGCCCATTTAGGCGCGACACCGCCCGGGCCCATTTTGGCGCGGCACCGCCCGGGCCCATTTTGGCGCGGCACCACCCGGGCCCATTTAGGCACGACACCGCCCGGGCCCATTTTGGGGCAGCACGGCCCGGGCCCATTTAGGCGCGACACCGCCCGGGCCCATTTTGGCGCGGCACCGCCTGGACCCATTTTGGCGCGGCACCGCCCGGGCCCATTTAGGCGCGACACCGCCCGGGCCCATTTTGGCGCGGCACCGCCCGGGCCCATTTAGGCGCGACACCGCCCGGGCCCATTTTGGAGCGGCACCGCTGGGCCCATTTTGGCGCGGCACCGCCCGGGCCCATTTTGGCGCGACACCGCCCGGGCCCATTTTGGCGCTGCACCGCCCGGGCCCATTTAGGCGCGACACCCCCCGGTCCCATTTTGGGGCAGCACGGCCCGGGCCCATTTAGGCGCGACACCGCCCGGGCCTATTTTGGCGCGGCACCGCCTGGACCCATTTTGGCGCGGCACCGCCCGGGCCCATTTAGGCGTGACACCGCCCAGGCCAATTTTGGCGCGACACCGCCCGGGCCCATTTTGGCGCGACACCGCCAAGGCCCATTTTGGCGCGGCACCGCCCGGGCCCATTTTGACGCGGCACCGCCCGAGTCCATTTAGGCGCGACACCGCCCGCGCCCATTTTGGCGTGACACAGCCCGGGCCCATTTTGGCGCGACACCACCCGGGCCCATTTTGGCGCGACACCGCCTGGGCCCATTTTGGGTTAGGGTTAGATTTAGGGTTAGGGTTAGGGTTAGGGTTAGGTTTAGGGTTAGGGTTAGGTTTAGGGTTAGGGTTAGGGTTAGGGTTAGGGTTAGGGTGTACCTCCCCAGAGGACTGAAACCAGCTTGATTATATGCTACAAGAGGCTTGACCACGTAGGTGCAGTATTACCAAGAGACTGAGCGGGATCACCTTCTTCATCTGCAAAGGGTAAGTCTGTGACTACCTCTGTTGGGCCCATTTTGGCGCGGCACCGCCCGGGCCCATTTTGGCGCGGCACCGCCCGGGCCCATTTAGGCGCGACACTGCCCGGGCCCATTTTGGCGCGGCAGCGCCCGGGCCCACTTAGGCGCGACACCGCCCGGGCCCATTTTGGCGCGGCACCGCCCGGACCCATTTAGGCGCGACATTGCCCGGGCCCATTTAGGCGCGACACCGCCCGGGCCCATTTTGGCGCGACACCGCCCAGGCCCATTTTGGCGCGGCACCGCCCGGGCCGATTTTGGCGCGGCATCGCCCGGGCCCATTTAGGCGCGACACCGCCCGGGCCCATTTTGGCGCGGCACCTCCAGGGCCCATTTAGGCGCGACATGCCCGGGCCCATTTTGGCGCGACACCGCCCGGGCCCATTTTGGCGCGGCACCTCCAGGGCCCATTTTGGCGTGACACCACCCGGGCCCATTTTGGCGTGCACCGCCAGGGCCCATTTAGGCGCGACACAGCCCGGCCCCATTTAGGCACGACACCGCCAGGGCCCATTTTGACGCGGCACCGCCCGGGCCCATTTAGGCGCGACACCGCCCGGGCCCATTTTGGCGCGGCACCGCCCGGGCCAATTTAGGCGCGGCACCGCCCGGGCCCATTTAGGCGCGACACTGCCCGTGACCATTTTGGCGCGGCACCGCCCGGGCCCATTTAGGCGCGACACCGCCCAGGCCAATTTTGGCGCGACACCGCCCGGGCCCATTTTGGCGCGACACCGCCCGGGCCCATTTTGGCGCAGCACCGATCAGGCCCATTTTGGCGCGGCACCGCCCGGGCCCATTTTGGCGCGGCACCGCCCGGGCCCATTTAGGCGCGACACCGCCCGGGCCCATTTAGGCGCGGCACCGCCCGGGCCCATTTTGGCGCGGCATCGCCCGGGCCCATTTAGGCGCGACACCGCCCGGGCCCATTTTGGCGTGGCACCGCCAGGGCCCATTTTGGCGCGACACTGCCCGGGCCCATTTAGGCGCGACACTGCCCGGGCCCATTTTAGCGCGACACCGCCCGGGCCCATTTTGGCGCGGCACCGCCCGGGCCCATTTTGGCGCGACACCGCCCGGGCCCATTTTGGCGCGGCACCGCCCGGGCCCATTTTGGCGCGACACCGCCCAGGCCCATTTTGGCGCGACACCGCCCGGGCCCATTTTGGCGCGGTACTGCCCGGGCCCATTTAGGCGCGGCACCGCCCAGGCCCATTTTGGCGCGGCACCGCCAGGACCCATTTAGGCGCGACATTGCCCGGGCCCATTTAGGCGCGACACCGCCCGGGCCCATTTTGGCGCGGCACCGCCCGGGCCCATTTTGGAGCAGCACCGCCCGGGCCCATTTTGGCGCGGCACCGCCCGGGCCCATTTTGTCGCGACACCGCCCGGGCCCATTTTGGCGCGGCACCACCCGGGCCCATTTAGGCACGACACCGCCCGGGCCCATTTTGGGGCAGCACGGCCCGGGCCAATTTAGGCGCGACACCGCCCGGGCCCATTTTGGCGCGGCACCGCCTGGACCCATTTTGGCGCGGCACCGCCCGGGCCCATTTAGGCGCGACACCGCCCAGGCCAATTTTGGCGCGACACCGCCCGGGCCCATTTTGGCGCGACACCGCCCGGGCCCATTTTGGCGCGACACCACCCGGGCCCATTTTGGCGCGACACCGCCTGGGCCCATTTTGGGTTAGGGTTAGGGTTAGGGTTAGGCTTAGGGTTAGGGTTAGGTTTAGGGTTAGGGTTAGGGTTAGGGTTAGGGTTAGGGTTAGGGTTAGGGTTAGGGTTAGGGTTAGGGTTAGGGTTAGGGTTAGGGTTAGGGTGTACCTCCCCAGAGGACTGAAACCAGCTTGATTATATGCTACAAGAGGCTTGACCACGTAGGTGCAGTATTACCAAGAGACTGAGCCGGATCACCTTCTTCATCTGCAAAGGGTAAGTCTGTGACTACCTCTGTTGGGCCCATTTAGGCGCGGCACCGCCCGGGCCCATTTTGGCGCGACACCGCCCGGGCCCATTTTGGCGCGGCACCGCCAGGGCCCATTTAGGCGCGGCACCACCCGGGCCAATTTTGGCGCGACACCGCCCAGGCCAATTTTGGCGCGACACTGCCCAGGCCCATTTTGGCGCGGCACCGCCCGGGCCTATTTAGGCGCGACACTGCCCGGGCCCATTTTGGCGCGGCAGCGCCCGGGCCCACTTAGGCGCGGCACCGCCCGGGCCCATTTTGGAGCAGCACCGCCCGGGCCCATTTAGGCGCGACACCGCCCGGGCCCATTTTGGAGCAGCACCGCCCGGGCCCATTTAGGCGCGACACCGCCCGGCCCATTTTTGCGCGACACCGCCCGGGCCCGTTTAGGAGCGACACCGCCCGGGACCATTTAGGCGCGACACAGCCCGGGCCGATATAGGCGCTACACCGCCCAGGCCCATTTTGGCGCGACACTGCCCGGGCCCATTTAGGCGCGACACCGCCCGGGCCAATTTTGGTGCGACACCGCCCGGGCCCATTTTGGCCCGACACCGCCCGGGCCCATTTTGGTGCAGCACCGCCCGGGCCCATTTTGGCGCGACACCGCCCGGGCCCATTTTGGCTTGCACCGCCAGGGCCCATTTAGGCGCGACACAGCCCGGCCCCATTTAGGCGCGACACCGCCAGGGCCCATTTTGACGCGGCACCGCCCGGGCCCATTTAGGCGCGACACCGCCCGGGCCCATTTTGGCGCGGCACCGCCCGGGCCAATTTAGGCGCGGCACCGCCCGGGCCCATTTAGGCGCGACACTGCCCGTGCCCATTTTGGCGCGGCACCGCCCGGGCCCATTTAGGCGCGACACCGCCCAGGCCAATTTTGGCGCGACACCGCCCGGGCCCATTTTGGCGCGACACCGCCCGGGCCCATTTTGGCGCGGCACCGATCAGGCCCATTTTGGCGCGGCACCGCCCGGGCCCATTTTGGCGCGGCACCGCCCGGGCCCATTTAGGCGCGACAACGCCCGGGCCCATTTAGGCGCGGCACCGCCCGGGCCGATTTTGGCGCGGCATCGCCCGGGCCCATTTAGGCGCGACACCGCCCGGGCCCATTTTGGCGCGGCACCGCCAGGGCCCATTTTGGCGCGACACTGCCCGGGCCCATTTAGGCGCGACACTGCCCGGGCCCATTTTAGCGCGACACCGCCCGGGCCCATTTTGGCGCGGCACCGCCCGGGCCCATTTTGGCGCGACACCGCCCGGGCCCATTTTGGCGCGGCACCGCCCGGGCCCATTTTGGCGCGACACCGCCCAGGCCCATTTTGGCGCGACACCACCCGGGCCCATTTTGGCGCGGTACTGCCAGGGCCCATTTAGGCGCAGCACCGCCCAGGCCCATTTTGGCGCGGCACCGCCAGGACCCATTTAGGCGCGACATTGCCCGGGCCCATTTAGGCGTGACACCGCCCGGGCCCATTTTGGCGCGGCACCGCCCGGGCCCATTTTGGCGCGGCACCACCCGGGCCAATTTAGGCGCGGCACCGCCCGGGCCCATTTAGGCGTGACACCGCCCAGGCCAATTTTGGCGCGATACCGCCCGGGCCCATTTTGGCGCGACACCGCCAAGGCCCATTTTGGCGCGGCACCGCCCGGGCCCATTTTGACGCGGCACCGCCCGAGTCCATTTAGGCGCGACACCGCCCGCGCCCATTTTGGCGTGACACCGCCCGGGCCCATTTTGGCGCGACACCACCCGGGCCCATTTTGGCGCGACACCGCCTGGGCCCATTTTGGGTTAGGGTTAGAGTTAGGGTTAGGGTTAGGGTTAGGGTTAGGTTTAGGGTTAGGGTTAGGGTTAGGGTTAGGGTTAGGGTTAGGGTTAGGGTTAGGGTTAGGGTGTACCTCCCCAGAGGACTGAAACCAGCTTGATTATATGCTACAAGAGGCTTGACCACGTAGGTGCAGTATTACCAAGAGACTGAGCGGGATCACCTTCTTCATCTGCAAAGGGTAAGTCTGTGACTACCTCTGTTGGGCCCATTTTGGCGCGGCACCGCCCGGGTTCATTTTGGGTTAGGGTTAGGGTTAGGGTTAGGGTTAGGGTTAGGGTTAGGGTTAGGGTTAGGGTTAGGGTTAGGGTTAGAGTTAGGGTTAGGGTTAGGGGTTAGGGGTTAGGGGTAAGGGTTAGGGTTAGGGTTAGGGTTAGGGTTAGGGTTAGGGTTAGGGTTAGGGTTAGGGTTAGGGTTAGGGTTAGGGTGTACCTCCCCAGAGGACTGAAACCAGCTTGATTATATGCTACAAGAGGCTTGACCACGTAGGTGCAGTATTACCAAGAGACTGGGTGGAATCACCTTCTTCATCTGCAAAGGGTTAGTCTGTGACTACCTCTGTTGGGCTCATTTAGGCGCGGCACCGCCCGGGCCCATTTTGGCGCAGCACTGCCAGGGCCAATTTAGGCGCGACACCGCCCGGGCCCATTTTTAGGCGTGACACCGCCCGGGCCCATTTTGGCGCGACACCGCCCGGGCACATTTTGGCGCGACACCGCCCGGGCCCATTTTGGCGCGACACCGCCCGGGCCCATTTTGGCGCGGCACCGCCCGGGCCCATTTTGGGTTAGGGTTAGGGTTAGGGTTAGGCTTACGCTTAGGGTTAGGTTTAGGGTTAGGGTTAGGGTTAGGGTTAGGGTTAGGGTTAGGGTTAGGGTTAGGGTTAGGGTTAGGGTTAGGGTTAGGGTTAGGGTTAGGGTTAGGGTTAGGGTTAGGGTTAGGGTTAGGGTTAGGGTTAGGGTGTACCTCCCCAGAGGACTGAAACCAGCTTGATTATATGCTACAAGAGGCTTGACCACGTAGGTGCAGTATTACCAAGAGACTGAGCCGGATCACCTTCTTCATCTGCAAAGGGTAAGTCTGTGACTACCTCTGTTGGGCCCACTTAGGCGCGGCACCGCCCGGGCCCATTTTGGCGCGACACCGCCCGGGCCCATTTTGGCGCGGCACCGCCAGGGCCCATTTAGGCGCGGCACCACCCGGGCCCATTTTGGCGCGACACCGCCCAGGCCAATTTTGGCGCGACACTGCCCAGGCCCATTTTGGCGCGGCACCGCCCGGGCCCATTTTGGCGCGGCACCGCCCGGGCCCATTTAGGCGCGACACTGCCCGGGCCCATTTTGGCGCGGCAGCGCCCGGGCCCACTTAGGCGCGACATTGCCCGGGCCCATTTAGGCGCGACACCGCCCGGGCCCATTTTGGCGCGACACCGCCCAGGCCCATTTTGGCGTGGCACCGCCCGGACCCATTTTGGCGCGGCACCGCCCGGGCCCATTTTGGCGCGGCACCGCCCGGGCCCATTTTGGAGCAGCACCGCCCGGGCCCATTTAGGCGCGACACCGCCCGGCCCATTTTGGCGCGACACCGCCCGGGCCCGTTTAGGAGCGACACCGCCCGGGACCATTTAGGCGCGACACAGCCCGGGCCGATTTAGGCGCTACACCGCCCAGGCCCATTTTGGCGCGACACTGCCCGGGCCCATTTAGGCGCGACACCGCCCGGGCCAATTTTGGTGCGACACCGCCCGGGCCCATTTTGGCACGACACCGCCCGGGCCCATTTTGGCGCAGCACCGCCCGGGCCCATTTTGGCGCGACACCGCCCGGGCCCATTTTGGCGTGCACCGCCAGGGCCCATTTAGGCGCGACACAGCCCGGCCCCATTTAGGCGCGACACCGCCAGGGCCCATTTTGACGCGGCACCGCCCGGGCCCATTTAGGCGCGACACCGCCCGGGCCCATTTTGGCGCGGCACCGCCCGGGCCAATTTAGGCGCGGCACCGCCCGGGCCCATTTAGGCGCGACACTGCCCGTGCCCATTTTGGCGCGGCACCGCCCGGGCCCATTTAGGCGCGACACCGCCCAGGCCAATTTTGGCGCGACACCGCCCGGGCCCATTTTGGCGCGACACCGCCCGGGCCCATTTTGGCGCGGCACCGATCAGGCCCATTTTGGCGCGGCACCGCCCGGGCCCATTTTGGCGCGGCACCGCCCGGGCCCATTTAGGCGCGACACCGCCCGGGCCCATTTAGGCGCGGCACCGCCCGGGCCGATTTTGGCGCGGCATCGCCCGGGCCCATTTAGGCGCGACACCGCCCGGGCCCATTTTGGCGCGGCACCGCCAGGGCCCATTTTGGCGCGACACTGCCCGGGCCCATTTAGGCGCGACACTGCCCGGGCCCATTTTAGTGCGACACCGCCCGGGCCCATTTTGGCGCGGCACCGCCCGGGCCCATTTTGGCGCGACACCGCCCGGGCCCATTTTGGCGCGGCACCGCCCGGTCCCATTTTGGCGCGACACCGCCCAGGCCCATTTTGGCGCGACACCACCCGGGCCCATTTTGGCGCGGTACTGCCCGGGCCCATTTAGGCGCGGCACCGCCCAGGCCCATTTTGGCGCGGCACCGCCAGGACCCATTTAGGCGCGACATTGCCCGGGCCCATTTAGGCGCGACACCGCCCGGGCCCATTTTGGCGCGGCACCGCCCGGGCCCATTTTGGCGCGGCACCACCCGGGCCCATTTAGGCACGACACCGCCCGGGCCCATTTTGGGGCAGCACCTCCAGGGCCCATTTAGGCGCGACACCGCCCGGGCCCATTTTGGCGCGGCACCGCCTGGACCCATTTTGGCGCGGCACCGCCCGGGCCTATTTAGGCGCGACACCGCCCGGGCCCATTTTGGCGCGGCACCGCCCGGGCCCATTTAGGCGCGACACCGCCCGGGCCCATTTTGGAGCGGCACCGCTGGGCCCATTTTGGCGCGGCACCGCCCGGGCCCATTTTGGCGCGACACCGCCCGGGCCCATTTTGGCGCTGCACCGCCCGGGCCCATTTAGGCGCGACACCCCCCGGTCCCATTTTGGGGCAGCACGGCCCGGGCCCATTTAGGCGCGACACCGCCCGGGCCTATTTTGGCGCGGCACCGCCTGGACCCATTTTGGCGCGGCACCGCCCGGGCCCATTTAGGCGTGACACCGCCCAGGCCAATTTTGGCGCGACACCGCCCGGGCCCATTTTGGCGCGACACCGCCAAGGCCCATTTTGGCGCGGCACCGCCCGGGCCCATTTTGACGCGGCACCGCCCGAGTCCATTTAGGCGCGACACCGCCCGCGCCCATTTTGGCGTGACACAGCCCGGGCCCATTTTGGCGCGACACCACCCGGGCCCATTTTGGCGCGACACCGCCTGGGCCCATTTTGGGTTAGGGTTAGATTTAGGGTTAGGGTTAGGGTTAGGGTTAGGTTTAGGGTTAGGGTTAGGTTTAGGGTTAGGGTTAGGGTTAGGGTTAGGGTTAGGGTGTACCTCCCCAGAGGACTGAAACCAGCTTGATTATATGCTACAAGAGGCTTGACCACGTAGGTGCAGTATTACCAAGAGACTGAGCGGGATCACCTTCTTCATCTGCAAAGGGTAAGTCTGTGACTACCTCTGTTGGGCCCATTTTGGCGCGGCACCGCCCGGGCCCATTTTGGCGCGGCACCGCCCGGGCCCATTTAGGCGCGACACTGCCCGGGCCCATTTTGGCGCGGCAGCGCCCGGGCCCACTTAGGCGCGACACCGCCCGGGCCCATTTTGGCGCGGCACCGCCCGGACCCATTTAGGCGCGACATTGCCCGGGCCCATTTAGGCGCGACACCGCCCGGGCCCATTTTGGCGCGACACCGCCCAGGCCCATTTTGGCGCGGCACCGCCCGGGCCGATTTTGGCGCGGCATCGCCCGGGCCCATTTAGGCGCGACACCGCCCGGGCCCATTTTGGCGCGGCACCTCCAGGGCCCATTTAGGCGCGACATGCCCGGGCCCATTTTGGCGCGACACCGCCCGGGCCCATTTTGGCGCGGCACCTCCAGGGCCCATTTTGGCGTGACACCACCCGGGCCCATTTTGGCGTGCACCGCCAGGGCCCATTTAGGCGCGACACAGCCCGGCCCCATTTAGGCACGACACCGCCAGGGCCCATTTTGACGCGGCACCGCCCGGGCCCATTTAGGCGCGACACCGCCCGGGCCCATTTTGGCGCGGCACCGCCCGGGCCAATTTAGGCGCGGCACCGCCCGGGCCCATTTAGGCGCGACACTGCCCGTGACCATTTTGGCGCGGCACCGCCCGGGCCCATTTAGGCGCGACACCGCCCAGGCCAATTTTGGCGCGACACCGCCCGGGCCCATTTTGGCGCGACACCGCCCGGGCCCATTTTGGCGCAGCACCGATCAGGCCCATTTTGGCGCGGCACCGCCCGGGCCCATTTTGGCGCGGCACCGCCCGGGCCCATTTAGGCGCGACACCGCCCGGGCCCATTTAGGCGCGGCACCGCCCGGGCCCATTTTGGCGCGGCATCGCCCGGGCCCATTTAGGCGCGACACCGCCCGGGCCCATTTTGGCGTGGCACCGCCAGGGCCCATTTTGGCGCGACACTGCCCGGGCCCATTTAGGCGCGACACTGCCCGGGCCCATTTTAGCGCGACACCGCCCGGGCCCATTTTGGCGCGGCACCGCCCGGGCCCATTTTGGCGCGACACCGCCCGGGCCCATTTTGGCGCGGCACCGCCCGGGCCCATTTTGGCGCGACACCGCCCAGGCCCATTTTGGCGCGACACCGCCCGGGCCCATTTTGGCGCGGTACTGCCCGGGCCCATTTAGGCGCGGCACCGCCCAGGCCCATTTTGGCGCGGCACCGCCAGGACCCATTTAGGCGCGACATTGCCCGGGCCCATTTAGGCGCGACACCGCCCGGGCCCATTTTGGCGCGGCACCGCCCGGGCCCATTTTGGAGCAGCACCGCCCGGGCCCATTTTGGCGCGGCACCGCCCGGGCCCATTTTGTCGCGACACCGCCCGGGCCCATTTTGGCGCGGCACCACCCGGGCCCATTTAGGCACGACACCGCCCGGGCCCATTTTGGGGCAGCACGGCCCGGGCCAATTTAGGCGCGACACCGCCCGGGCCCATTTTGGCGCGGCACCGCCTGGACCCATTTTGGCGCGGCACCGCCCGGGCCCATTTAGGCGCGACACCGCCCAGGCCAATTTTGGCGCGACACCGCCCGGGCCCATTTTGGCGCGACACCGCCCGGGCCCATTTTGGCGCGACACCACCCGGGCCCATTTTGGCGCGACACCGCCTGGGCCCATTTTGGGTTAGGGTTAGGGTTAGGGTTAGGCTTAGGGTTAGGGTTAGGGTTAGGGTTAGGGTTAGGGTTAGGGTTAGGGTTAGGGTTAGGGTTAGGGTTAGGGTTAGGGTTAGGGTTAGGGTGTACCTCCCCAGAGGACTGAAACCAGCTTGATTATATGCTACAAGAGGCTTGACCACGTAGGTGCAGTATTACCAAGAGACTGAGCCGGATCACCTTCTTCATCTGCAAAGGGTAAGTCTGTGACTACCTCTGTTGGGCCCATTTAGGCGCGGCACCGCCCGGGCCCATTTTGGCGCGACACCGCCCGGGCCCATTTTGGCGCGGCACCGCCAGGGCCCATTTAGGCGCGGCACCACCCGGGCCAATTTTGGCGCGACACCGCCCAGGCCAATTTTGGCGCGACACTGCCCAGGCCCATTTTGGCGCGGCACCGCCCGGGCCTATTTAGGCGCGACACTGCCCGGGCCCATTTTGGCGCGGCAGCGCCCGGGCCCACTTAGGCGCGGCACCGCCCGGGCCCATTTTGGAGCAGCACCGCCCGGGCCCATTTAGGCGCGACACCGCCCGGGCCCATTTTGGAGCAGCACCGCCCGGGCCCATTTAGGCGCGACACCGCCCGGCCCATTTTGGCGCGACACCGCCCGGGCCCGTTTAGGAGCGACACCGCCCGGGACCATTTAGGCGCGACACAGCCCGGGCCGATATAGGCGCTACACCGCCCAGGCCCATTTTGGCGCGACACTGCCCGGGCCCATTTAGGCGCGACACCGCCCGGGCCAATTTTGGTGCGACACCGCCCGGGCCCATTTTGGCCCGACACCGCCCGGGCCCATTTTGGTGCAGCACCGCCCGGGCCCATTTTGGCGCGACACCGCCCGGGCCCATTTTGGCTTGCACCGCCAGGGCCCATTTAGGCGCGACACAGCCCGGCCCCATTTAGGCGCGACACCGCCAGGGCCCATTTTGACGCGGCACCGCCCGGGCCCATTTAGGCGCGACACCGCCCGGGCCCATTTTGGCGCGGCACCGCCCGGGCCAATTTAGGCGCGGCACCGCCCGGGCCCATTTAGGCGCGACACTGCCCGTGCCCATTTTGGCGCGGCACCGCCCGGGCCCATTTAGGCGCGACACCGCCCAGGCCAATTTTGGCGCGACACCGCCCGGGCCCATTTTGGCGCGACACCGCCCTGGCCCATTTTGGCGCGGCACCGATCAGGCCCATTTTGGCGCGGCACCGCCCGGGCCCATTTTGGCGCGGCACCGCCCGGGCCCATTTAGGCGCGACAACGCCCGGGCCCATTTAGGCGCGGCACCGCCCGGGCCGATTTTGGCGCGGCATCGCCCGGGCCCATTTAGGCGCGACACCGCCCGGGCCCATTTTGGCGCGGCACCGCCAGGGCCCATTTTGGCGCGACACTGCCCGGGCCCATTTAGGCGCGACACTGCCCGGGCCCATTTTAGCGCGACACCGCCCGGGCCCATTTTGGCGCGGCACCGCCCGGGCCCATTTTGGCGCGACACCGCCCGGGCCCATTTTGGCGCGGCACCGCCCGGGCCCATTTTGGCGCGACACCGCCCAGGCCCATTTTGGCGCGACACCACCCGGGCCCATTTTGGCGCGGTACTGCCAGGGCCCATTTAGGCGCAGCACCGCCCAGGCCCATTTTGGCGCGGCACCGCCAGGACCCATTTAGGCGCGACATTGCCCGGGCCCATTTAGGCGTGACACCGCCCGGGCCCATTTTGGCGCGGCACCGCCCGGGCCCATTTTGGCGCGGCACCACCCGGGCCAATTTAGGCGCGGCACCGCCCGGGCCCATTTAGGCGTGACACCGCCCAGGCCAATTTTGGCGCGACACCGCCCGGGCCCATTTTGGCGCGACACCGCCAAGGCCCATTTTGGCGCGGCACCGCCCGGGCCCATTTTGACGCGGCACCGCCCGAGTCCATTTAGGCGCGACACCGCCCGCGCCCATTTTGGCGTGACACCGCCCGGGCCCATTTTGGCGCGACACCACCCGGGCCCATTTTGGCGCGACACCGCCTGGGCCCATTTTGGGTTAGGGTTAGAGTTAGGGTTAGGGTTAGGGTTAGGGTTAGGTTTAGGGTTAGGGTTAGGGTTAGGGTTAGGGTTAGGGTTAGGGTTAGGGTTAGGGTTAGGGTGTACCTCCCCAGAGGACTGAAACCAGCTTGATTATATGCTACAAGAGGCTTGACCACGTAGGTGCAGTATTACCAAGAGACTGAGCGGGATCACCTTCTTCATCTGCAAAGGGTAAGTCTGTGACTACCTCTGTTGGGCCCATTTTGGCGCGGCACTGCCCGGGCCCATTTTGGCGCGGCACCGCCCGGGCCCATTTAGGCGCGACACTGCCCGGGCCCATTTTGGCGCGGCAGCGCCCGGGCCCACTTAGGCGCGACACCGCCCGGGCCCATTTTGGCGCGGCACCGCCCGGACCCATTTAAGCGCGACATTGCCCGGGCCCATTTAGGCGCGACACCGCCCGGGCCCATTTTGGCGCGACACCGCCCGGGCCGATTTTGGCGTGGCACCGCCCGGACCCATTTTGGCGCAGCACCGCCCGGGCCCATTTTGGCGCGGCACCGCCCGGGCCCATTTTGGAGCAGCACCGCCCGGGCCCATTTAGGCGCGACACCGCCCGGGCCCATTTTGGCGCGACACCGCCCGGGCCCGTTTAGGAGCGACACCGCCCGGGACCATTTAGGCGCGACACCGCCCGGGCCGATTTAGGCGCTACACCGCCCAGGCCCATTTTGGCGCGGCACCGCCCGGGCCCATTTAGGCGCGAAACCGCCCGGGCCAATTTTGGTGCGACACCGCCCGGGCCCATTTTGGCACGACACCGCCCGGGCCCATTTTGGCGCGGCACCGCCCAGGCCCATTTTGGCGCGGCACCGCCCGGGCCGATTTTGGCGCGGCATCGCCCGGGCCCATTTAGGCGCGACACCGCCCGGGCCCATTTTGGCGCGGCACCTCCAGGGCCCATTTAGGCGCGACATGCCCGGGCCCATTTTGGCGCGACACCGCCCGGGCCAATTTTGGCGCGGCACCGCCCGGGCCCATTTTGGCGCGACACCGCCCGGGCCCATTTTGGCGTGCACCGCCAGGGCCCATTTAGGCGCGACACAGCCCGGCCCCATTTAGGCACGACACCGCCAGGGCCCATTTTGACGCGGCACCGCCCGGGCCCATTTAGGCGCGACACCGCCCGGGCCCATTTTGGCGCGGCACCGCCCGGGCCAATTTAGGCGCGGCACCGCCCGGGCCCATTTAGGCGCGACACTGCCCGTGCCCATTTTGGCGCGGCACCGCCCGGGCCCATTTAGGCGCGACACCGCCCAGGCCAATTTTGGCGCGACATCGCCCGGGCCCATTTTGGCGCGACACCGCCCGGGCCCATTTTGGCGCGGCACCGAATAGGCCCATTTTGGCGCGGCACCGCCCGGGCCCATTTTGGCGCGGCACCGCCCGGGCCCATTTAGGCGCGACACCGCCCGGGCCCATTTAGGCGCGGCACCGCCCGGGCCGATTTTGGCGCGGCATCGCCCGGGCCCATTTAGGCGTGACACCGCCCGGGCCCATTTTGGCGCGGCACCGCCAGGGCCCATTTTGTCGCGACACTGCCCGGGCCCATTTAGGCGCGACACTGCCCGGGCCCATTTTAGCGCGACACCGCCCGGGCCCATTTTGGCGCGGCACCGCCCGGGCCCATTTTGGCGCGACACCGCCCGGGCCCATTTTGGCGCGGCACCGCCCGGGCCCATTTTGGCGAGACACCGCCCAGGCCCATTTTGGCGCGACACCGCCCGGGCCCATTTTGGCGCGGTACTGCCCGGGCCCATTTAGGCGCGGCACCGCCCAGGCCCATTTTGGCGCGGCACCGCCAGGACCCTTTTAGGCGCGACATTGCCCGGGCCCATTTAGGCGCGACACCGCCCGGGCCCATTTTGGCGCGGCACCGCCCGGGCCCATTTTGGAGCGGCACCGCCCGGGCCCATTTTGGCGCGGCACCGCCCGGGCCCATTTTGTCGCGACACCGCCCGGGCCCATTTTGGCGCGGCACCACCCGGGCCCATTTAGGCACGACACCGCCCGGGCCCATTTTGGGGCAGCACGGCCCGGGCCCATTTAGGCGCGACACCGCCCGGGCCCATTTTGGCGCGGCACCGCCTGGACCCATTTTGGCGCGGCACCGCCCGGGCCCATTTAGGCGCGACACCGCCCAGGCCAATTTTGGCGCGACACCGCCCGGGCCCATTTTGGCGCGACACCACCCGGGCCCATTTTGGCGCGACACCGCCTGGGCCCATTTTGGGTTAGGGTTAGGGTTAGGGTTAGGCTTAGGGTTAGGGTTAGGTTTAGGGTTAGGGTTAGGGTTAGGGTTAGGGTTAGGGTTAGGGTTAGGGTTAGGGTTAGGGTTAGGGTTAGGGTTAGGGTGTACCTCCCCAGAGGACTGAAACCAGCTTGATTATATGCTACAAGAGGCTTGACCACGTAGGTGCAGTATTACCAAGAGACTGAGCCGGATCACCTTCTTCATCTGCAAAGGGTAAGTCTGTGACTACCTCTGTTGGGCCCATTTAGGCGCGACACTGCCCAGGCCCATTTTGGCGCGGCACCGCCCGGGCCCATTTTGGCGCGGCACCGCCCGGGCCCATTTAGGCGCGGCACCACCCGGGCCCATTTAGGCGCGGCACCTCCAGGGCCCATTTAGGCGCGACATGCCCGGGCCCATTTTGGCGCGACACCGCCCGGGCCCATTTTGGCGCAGCACCGCCCGGGCCCATTTTGGCGCGACACCGCCCGGGCCCATTTTGGCGTGCACCGCCAGGGCCCATTTAGGCGCGACACAGCCCGGCCCCATTTAGGCGCGACACCGCCAGGGCCCATTTTGACGCGGCACCGCCCGGGCCCATTTAGGCGCGACACCGCCCGGGCCCATTTTGGCGCGGCACCGCCCGGGCCAATTTAGGCGCGGCACCGCCCGGGCCCATTTAGGCGCGACACTGCCCGTGCCCATTTTAGCGCGACACAGCCCGGGCCCATTTTGGCGCGGCACCGCCCGGGCCCATTTTGGCGCGACACCGCCCGGGCCCATTTTGGCGCGGCACCGCCCGGGCCCATTTTGGCGCGGTACTGCCCGGGCCCATTTAGGCGCGGCACCGCCCAGGCCCATTTTGGCGCGGCACCGCCAGGACCCATTTAGGCGCGACATTGCCCGGGCCCATTTAGGCGCGACACCGCCCGGGCCCATTTTGGCGCGGCACCGCCCGGGCCCATTTTGGAGCGGCACCGCCCGGGCCCATTTTGTCGCGACACCGCCCGGGCCCATTTAGGCGCGACATTGCCCGGGCCCATTTAGGCGCGACACCGCCCGGGCCCATTTTGGCGCGGCACCGCCCGGGCCCATTTTGGAGCGGCACCGCCCGGGCCCATTTAGGCGCGGCACCACCCGGGCCCATTTAGGCACGACACCGCCCGGGCCCATTTTGGGGCAGCACGGCCCGGGCCCATTTAGGCGCGACACCGCCCGGGCCCATTTTGGCGCGGCACCGCCTGGACCCATTTTGGCGCGGCACCGCCCGGGCCCATTTAGGCGCGACACCGCCCAGAACAATTTTGGCGCGACACCGCCCGGGCCCATTTTGGCGCGACACCGCCCGGGCCCATTTTGGCGCGGCACCGCCCGGGCCCATTTAGGCGCGAAACTGCCCGGGCCCATTTTGGCGCGACACCGCCCGGGCCCATTTTGGCGCGACACCACCCGGGCCCATTTTGGCGCGACACCGCCTGGGCCCATTTTGGGTTAGGGTTAGGGTTAGGGTTAGGCTTAGGGTTAGGGTTAGGTTTAGGGTTAGGGTTAGGGTTAGGGTTAAGGTTAGGGTTAGGGTTAGGGTTAGGGTTAGGGTTAGGGTTAGGGTTAGGGTTAGGGTTAGGGTTAGGGTTAGGGTTAGGGTTAGGGTTAGGGTTAGGGTTAGGGTTAGGGTTAGGGTGTACCTCCCCAGAGGACTGAAACCAGCTTGATTATATGCTACAAGAGGCTTGACCACGTAGGTGCAGTATTACCAAGAGACTGAGCGGGATCACCTTCTTCATCTGCAAAGGGTAAGTCTGTGACTACCTCTGTTGGGCCCATTTAGGCGCGGCACCGCCCGGGCCCATTTTGGCGCGACACCGCCCGGGCC
>CM072293.1:2096672-2151672 GCA_036873955.1 Mergus octosetaceus | reverse complement strand
TTTTGGTGCGGCACCGCCCGGGCCCATTTAGGCGCGGCACCGCCCAGGCCAATTTTGGCGCGACACCGCCCGGGCCCATTTTGGCGCGACACCGCCCGGGCCGATTTAGGCGCGACAACGCTCAGGCCCATTTTGGCGTGACACCGCCCGGGCCCATTTTGACGCGGCACCGCCCGGGCCCATTTTGGCGCGACACCGCCCGTGCCCATTTTGGTGCGGCACCGTCCGGGCCCATTTTGGCGCGGCACCGCCCGGGCCCATTTTGACGCGGCACCGCCCGAGTCCATTTAGGCGCGACACCGCCCGCGCCCATTTTGGCGTGACACCGCCCGGGCACATTTTGGCGCGACACCGCCCGGGCCCATTTAGGCGCGACACCGCCCGGGACCATTTTGGCGCTGCAAAGCCCGGGCCCATTTTGGCGCGGCAGCGCCCGGGCCCATTTTGGCGCGGCACCTCCAGGGCCCATTTAGGCGCGGCACCGCCCGGGCACATTTTGGCGCGGCACCGCCCGGGCCCATTTTGGCGCGACACCGCCCAGGCCCATTTTGGCGTGGCACCGCCCGGACCCATTTTGGCGCGGCACCGCCCGGGCCCATTTTGTGTTAGGGTTAGGGTTATGGTTAGGGTTAGGGTTAGGGTTAGGGTTAGGGTTAGGGTTAGGGTTAGGGTTAGGGTTAGGGTTAGGGTTAGGGTTAGGGTTAGGGTTAGGGTTAGGGTTAGGGTGTACCTCCCCAGAGGACTGAAACCAGCTTGATTATATGCTACAAGAGGCTTGACCACGTAGGTGCAGTATTACCAAGAGACTGAGCGGGATCACCTTCTTCATCTGCAAAGGGTAAGTCTGTGACTACCTCTGTTGGGCCCATTTAGGCGCGGCACCGCCCGGGCCCATTTAGGTGCGGCACCGCCCGGGCCCATTTAGGCGCGACACCGCCCGGGACCATTTTGGCGCGGCACCGCCCGTGCCCATTTTAGCGCGGCTCCTCCCGGGCCCATTTAGGCGCGACACCGCCCGGGCCCATTTTGGCGCGACACCGCCCAGGACCATTTTGGCGCTGCACCGCCCGGGCCAATTTTGGCGCGGCACCGCCCGGGCCCATTTAGGCGCGACACCGCCCGGGCCCATTTTGGCGCGGCACTGCCAGGGCCCATTTTGGCGCGACACCGCCCGGGCCCATTTAGGCGCGACACCGCCCGGGACCATTTTGGCGCTGCAAAGCCCGGGCCCATTTTGGCGCGGCAGCGCCCGGGCCCATTTTGGCGCGGCACCTCCAGGGCCCATTTAGGCGCGACACTGCCCGGGCACATTTTGGCGCGGCACCGCCCGGGCCCACTTAGGCGCGACACCGCCCGGGCCCATTTTGGCGCGGTACCGCCCGGGCACATTTTGGCGCGGCACCGCCCGGGCCCATTTTGGCGCGACACCGCCCAGGCCCATTTTGGCGTGGCACCGCCCGGACCCATTTTGGCGCGGCACCGCCCGGGCCCATTTTGGCGCAGCACCGCCCGGGCCCATTTTGGAGCGGCACCGCCCGGGCCCATTTAGGCGCGACACCGCCCAGGCCCATTTTGGCGCGACACCGCCCGGGCACGTTTAGGCGCGACACCGCCCGGGACCATTTAGGCGCGACACCGCCCGGGCCGATTTTGGCGCGGCATCGCCCGGGCCCATTTAGGCGCGACACCGCCCGGGCCCATTTTGGCGCGGCACCTCCAGGGCCCATTTAGGCGCGACATGCCCGGGCCCATTTTGGCGCGACACCGCCCGGGCCCATTTTGGCGCGGCACCGCCCGGACCCATTTTGGCGCGGCACCGCCCGGGCCCATTTTGGCGCGGCACCGCCTGGGCCCATTTTGGAGCAGCACCGCCCGGGCCCATTTAGGCGCGACACCGCCCGGGCCCATTTTGGCGCGACACCGCCCGGGCCCGTCTAGGAGCGACACCGCCCGGGAAGATTTAGGCGCGACACCGCCCGGGCCCATTTTGGCGCGGCACCTCCAGGGCCCATTTAGGCGCGACATGCCCGGGCCCATTTTGGCGCGACACCGCCCGGGCCCATTTTGGCGCGGCACCGCCCGGGCCCATTTTGGCGCGACACCGCCCGGGCCCATTTTGGCGTGCACCGCCAGGGCCCATTTAGGCGCGACACAGCCCGGACCCATTTAGGCACGACACCGCCAGGGCCCATTTTGACGCGGCACCGCCCGGGCCCATTTAGGCGCGACACCGCCAGGGCCCATTTTGGCGCGACACTGCCCAGGCCCATTTTGGCGCGACACCGCCCGGGCCCATTTTGGCGCGGTACTGCCCGGGCCCATTTAGGCGCGGCACCGCCCAGGTCCATTTTGGCGCGGCACCGCCAGGACCCATTTAGGCGCGACATTGCCCGGGCCCATTTAGGCGCGTCACCGCCCGGGCCCATTTTGGCGCGGCACCGCCCGGGCCCATTTTGGAGCAGCACCGCCCGGGCCCATTTTGGCGCTGCACCGCCCGGGCCCATTTTGTCGCGACACCGCCCGGGCCCATTTTGGCGCGGCACCACCCGGGCCCATTTAGGCACGACACCGCCCGGGCCCATTTTGGGGCAGCACGGCCCGGGCCCATTTTGGCGCGACACCACCCGGGCCCATTTTGGCGCGACACCGCCTGGGCCCATTTTGGGTTAGGGTTAGGGTTAGGGTTAGGCTTAGGGTTAGGGTTAGGTTTAGGGTTAGGGTTAGGGTTAGGGTTAGGGTTAGGGTTAGGGTTAGGGTTAGGGTTAGGGTTAGGGTTAGGGTTAGGGTTAGGGTTAGGGTTAGGGTTAGGGTTAGGGTTAGGGTTAGGGTTAGGGTTAGGGTTAGGGTTAGGGTTAGGGTTAGGGTTAGGGTGTACCTCCCCAGAGGACTGAAACCAGCTTGATTATATGCTACAAGAGGCTTGACCACGTAGGTGCAGTATTACCAAGAGACTGAGCCGGATCACCTTCTTCATCTGCAAAGGGTAAGTCTGTGACTACCTCTGTTGGGCCCATTTAGGCGCGACACTGCCCAGGCCCATTTTGGCGCGGCACCGCCCGGGCCCATTTTGGCGCGGCACCGCCCGGGCCCATTTCGGCGCGGCACCGCCCGGGCCCATTTAGGCGCGGCACCTCCAGGGCCCATTTAGGCGCGACATGCCCGGGCCCATTTTGGCGAAACACCGCCCGGGCCCATTTTGGCGCAGCACCGCCCGGGCCCATTTTGGCGCGACACCGCCCGGGCCCATTTTGGCGTGCACCGCCAGGGCCCATTTAGGCGCGACACAGCCCGGCCCCGTTTAGGCGCGACACCGCCAGGGCCAATTTTGACGCGGCACCGCCCGGGCCCATTTAGGCGCGACACCGCCCGGGCCCATTTTGGCGCGGCACCGCCCGGGCCAATTTAGGCGCGGCACCGCCCGGGCCCATTTAGGCGCGACACTGCCCGTTCCCATTTTGGCGCGGCACCGCCCGGGCCCATTTAGGCGCGACACCGCCCAGGCCAATTTTGGCGCGACACCGCCCGGGCCCATTTTGGCGCGACACCGCCCGGGCCCATTTTGGCGCGGCACCGATCAGGCCCATTTTGGCGCGGCACCGCCCGGGCCCATTTAGGCGCGACACCGCCCGGGCCCATTTAGGCGCGGCACCGCCCGGGCCGATTTTGGCGCGGCATCGCCCGGGCCCATTTAGGCGCGACACCGCCCGGGCCCATTTTGGCGCGGCACCGCCAGGGCCCATTTTGGCGCGACACTGCCCGGGCCCATTTAGGCGCGACACTGCCCGGGCCCATTTTAGCGCGACACCGCCCGGGCCCATTTTGGCGCGGCACCGCCCGGGCCCATTTTGGCGCGACACCGCCCGGGCCCATTTTGGCACGGCACCGCCCGGGCCCATTTTGGCGCGACACCGCCCAGGCCCATTTTGGCGCGACACCACCCGGGCCCATTTTGGCGCGGTACTGCCCGGGCCCATTTAGGCGCGGCACCGCCCAGGCCCATTTTGGCGCGGCACCGCCAGGACCCATTTAGGCGCGACATTGCCCGGGCCCATTTAGGCGCGACACCGGCCGGGCCCATTTTGGCGCGGCACCGCCCGGGCCCATTTTGGAGCGGCACCGCCCGGGCCCATTTTGGCGCGGCACCGCCCGGGCCCATTTTGGCGCGACACCGCCCGGGCCCATTTTGGGGCAGCACGGCCCGGGCCCATTTAGGCGCGACACCGCCCGGGCCCATTTTGGCGCGGCACCGCCCAGAACAATTTTGGCGCGACACCGCCCGGGCCCATTTTGGCGCGACACCGCCCGGGCCCATTTAGGCGCGACACCGCCCAGAACAATTTTGGCGCGACACCGCCCGGCCCATTTTGGCGCGACACCGCCCGGGCCCATTTTGAAGCGGCACCGCCCGGGCCCATTTAGGCGCGACACTGCCCGGGCCCATTTTGGCGCGACACCGCCCGGGCCCATTTTGGCGCGACACCACCCGGGCCCATTTTGGCGCGACACCGCCTGGGCCCATTTTGGGTTAGGGTTAGGGTTAGGGTTAGGCTTAGGGTTAGGGTTAGGTTTAGGGTTAGGGTTAGGGTTAGGGTTAGGGTTAGGGTTAGGGTTAGGGTTAGGGTTAGGGTTAGGGTTAGGGTTAGGGTTAGGGTTAGGGTTAGGGTGTACCTCCCCAGAGGACTGAAACCAGCTTGATTATATGCTACAAGAGGCTTGACCACGTAGGTGCAGTATTACCAAGAGACTGAGCGGGATCACCTTCTTCATCTGCAAAGGGTAAGTCTGTGACTACCTCTGTTGGGCCCATTTAGGCGCGGCACCGCCCGGGCCCATTTTGGCGCGACACCGCCCGGGCCCATTTTGGCGCGGCACCGCCAGGGCCCATTTAGGCGCGACACTGACTGGGCCCATTTTGGCGCGACACCGCCCGGGCCCATTTTTGCGCGACACCGCCCGGGCCCATTTTGACGCGGCACCGCCCGGGCCAATTTTGTCGCGGCACCGCCCGGGCCCATTTTGGAGCGGCACCGCCCGGGCCTATTTAGGCGCGGCACCGCCCGGGCCCATTTTGGCGCGGCACCGCCAGGACCCATTTAGGCGCGACATTGCCCGGGCCCATTTAGGCGCGACACCGCCTGGGCCCATTTTGGCGCGACACCGCCCAGGCCCATTTTGGCGCGGCACCGCCTAGGCCCATTTTGGAGCGGCACCGCCCGGGCCCATTTTGGGGCAGCACGGCCCGGGCCCATTTAGGCGCGACACCGCCCGGGCCCATTTTGGCGCGGCACCACCCGGGCCCATTTTGGCGCGGCACCGCCCGGGCCCATTTTGGCGCGGCACCGCCCGGGACCATTTTGGAGCGGCACCGCCCGGGACCATTTTGGCGCGGCACCGCCCGGGGCCATTTCGGCGCGGCACCGCCCGGGCCCATTTAGGCGCGACACCGCCCGGGCCCATTTAGGCGCGACACCGCCCGGGCCCATTTTGGCGCGACACCGCCCAGGCCCATTTTGGCGCGGCACCGCCCAGGCCCATTTTGGAGCGGCACCGCCCGGGCCTACTATGGGGCAGCACGGCCCGGGCCCATTTAGGCGCGACACCGCCCGGGCCCATTTTGGCGCGGCACCGCCCGGACCCATTTTGGCGCGGCACCGCCCGGGCCCATTTAGGCGCGACACCGCCCAGGCCAATTTTGGCGCGGCACCACCCGGGCCCATTTAGGCGCGGCACCGCCCGGGCCCATTTTGGCGCGGCACCGCCCGGGCACATTTAGGCGCGACACCGCCCGGGCCCATTTTGGAGCGGCACCGCCCGGGCCCATTTTGGCGCGGCACCGCCCGGGGCCATTTCGGCGCAACACCGCCCGGGCCCATTTAGGCGCGACACCGCCCGGGCCCATTTAGGCTCAACACCGCCCGGGCCCATTTTGGCGATGCACCGCCCGTGCCCATTTAGGCGCGACACCGCCCGGGCACATTTTGTGGCGGCACGGCCCGGGCCCATTTAGGAGCGACACCGCCCGGACAAATTTTGGCGCGACACCGCCCGGGCCCATTTTGGCGCGGCACCGCCCGGGCCCATTTTGGCGCGGCACCGCCCGGGTTCATTTGGTGCGGCACCGCCCGGGCCCATGTAGGCGCGACACCGCCCGGGCCCATTTTGGCGCGGCACCGCCCGGGCCCATTTAGGCGCGACACCGCCCGGGCCCATTTTGGCGCGACACCGCCTGGGCCCATTTTGGGTTAGGGTTAGGGTTAGGGTTAGGGTTAGGGTTAGGGTTAGGGTTAGGGTTAGGGTTAGGGTTAGGGTTAGGTTTAGGGTTAGGGTTAGGGTTAGGGTTAGGGTTAGGGTTAGGGTTAGGGTGTACCTCCCCAGAGGACTGAAACCAGCTTGATTATATGCTACAAGAGGCTTGACCACGTAGGTGCAGTATTACCAAGAGACTGAGCGGGATCACCTTCTTCATCTGCAAAGGGTAAGTCTGTGACTACCTCTGTTGGGCCCATTTAGGCGCGGCACCGCCCGGGCCCATTTAGGCGCGACACCGCCCGGGCCCATTTTGGCGCGACACCGCCCAGGCCCATTTTGGCGCGACACCGCTCGGGCCCATTGTGGCGCGGCACCGCCCGGGCCCATTTAGGCGCGACACCGCCCGGGCCCATTTTGGCGCGACACCGCCCGGGCCCATTTTGGCGCGACACCGCCCGGGCCCATTTTGTGTTAGGGTTAGGGTTAGGGTTAGGGTTAGGGTTAGGGTTAGGGTTAGGGTTAGGGTTAGGGTTAGGGTTAGGGTGTACCTCCCCAGAGGACTGAAACCAGCTTGATTATATGCTACAAGAGGCTTGACCACGTAGGTGCAGTATTACCAAGAGACTGAGCGTGATCACCTTCTTCATCTGCAAAGGGTAAGTCTGTGACTACCTCTGTTGGGCCCATTTAGGCGCGGCACCGCCCGGGCCCATTTAGGTGCGGCACCGCCCGGGCCCATTTAGGCGCGACACCGCCCGGGACCATTTTGGCGCGGCACCGCCCGTGCCCATTTTAGCGCGGCTCCTCCCGGGCCCATTTAGGCGCGACACCGCCCGGGCCCATTTTGGCGCGACACCGCCCAGGACCATTTTGGCGCTGCACCGCCCGGGCCAATTTTGGCGCGGCACCGCCCGGGCCCATTTAGGCGCGACACCGCCCGGGCCCATTTTGGCGCGGCACTGCCAGGGCCCATTTTGGCGCGACACCGCCCGGGCCCATTTAGGCGCGACACCGCCCGGGACCATTTTGGCGCTGCACCGCCCGGGCCCATTTTGGCGCGGCAGCGCCCGGGCCCATTTTGGCGCGGCACCTCCAGGGCCCATTGAGGCGCGACACTGCCCGGGCCCATTTAGGCGCGACACCGCCCGGGCCCATTTTGGCGCGACACCGCCCAGGCCCATTTTGGCCCGACACCGCCCGGGCCCATTTTGGCGCGGCACCGCCCGGGCCCATTTAGGCGCGACACCGCCCGGGCCCGTTTTGGGGCAGCACGGCCCGGGCCCATTTAGGCACGACACCGCCCGGGCCCATTTTGGCGCGGCACCGCCCGGACCCATTTTGGTGCGGCACCGCCCGGGCCCATTTAGGCGCGACACCGCCCAGGCCAATTTTGGCGCGACACCGCCCGGGACCTTTTTGGCGCGACACCGCCCGGGCCCATTTTGGCGCGGCACCGCCCAGGCCCATTTTGTCGCGGCACCGCCTGGGCCCATTTTGGCGCGGCACCGCCAGGGCCCATTTAGGCGCGACACCGCCCGGGCCCATTTAGGCGCGGCACCGCCCGGGCCGATTTTGGCGCGGCATCGCCCGGACCCATTTAGGCGCGACACCGCCCGGGCCCATTTTGGCGCGGCACCGCCCGGGCCCATTTAGGCGCGACACCGCCCGGGCCCGTTTTGGGGCAGCGCGGCCTGGGCCCATTTTGGCGCGACACCGCCCGGGCCCATTTTGGCGCGGCATCGCCCGGGCCCATTTTGGCGCGGCACCTCCAGGGCCCATTTAGGCGCGGCACCTCCAGGGCCCATTTAGGCGCGACACTGCCCGGGCCCATTTAGGCGCGACACCGCCCGGGCCCATTTTGGCGCGGCACCGCCCGGGCCCATTTTGGCGCGACACCGCCCGGGCCCATTTAGGCGCGACACCGCCCGGGCCCATTTTGGCGCGGCACCGCCAGGGCCTATTTCGGCGCGACACCGCCCGGGCCTATTTTGGCACGGCACCGCCCGGGCCCATTTAGGCGCGACACCGCCCGGGCCCATTTAGGCGCGGCACCGCCCAGGCCAATTTTGGCGCGACACCGCCCGGGCCCATTTTGGCGCGACACCGCCCGGGCCGATTTAGGCGCGACAACGCTCAGGCCCATTTTGGCGTGACACCGCCCGGGCCCATTTTGACGCGGCACCGCCCGGGCCCATTTTGGCGCGACACCGCCCGTGCCCATTTTGGTGCGGCACCGTCCGGGCCCATTTTGGCGCGGCACCGCCCGGGCCCATTTTGACGCGGCACCGCCCGAGTCCATTTAGGCGCGACACCGCCCGCGCCCATTTTGGCGTGACACCGCCCGGGCCAATTTTGGCGCGGCACTGCCCGGGCCCATTTAGGCGCGGCACCGCCAGGGCCCATTTTGGCGCGGCACCGCCCGGGCACATTTAGGCGCGACAACGCCCGGGCCCATTTTGGCACGACACCGCGAGGGCCTATTTTGGCGCGGCACCGCCCGGGCACATTTTGGCGCGGCACCGCCCTGGCCCACTTAGGCGCGACACCGCCCGGGCCCATTTTGGCGCGGCACCGCCCGGACCCATTTAGGCGCGACATTGCCCGGGCCCATTTAGGCGCGACACCGCCCGGGCCCATTTTGGCGCGACACCGCCCAGGCCCATTTTGGCGTGGCACCGCCCGGACCCATTTTGGCGCGGCACCGCCCGGGCCCATTTTGGCGCGGCACCGCCCGGGCCCATTTTGGAGCGGCACCGCCCGGGCCCATTTAGGCGCGACACCGCCCAGGCCCATTTTGGCTCGACACCGCCCGGGCACGTTTAGGCGCGACACCGCCCGGGCCCATTTAGGCGCGACACCGCCCGGGCCGATTTTGGCGCGGCATCGCCCGGGCCCATTTAGGCGCGACACCGCCCGGGCCCATTTTGGCGCGGCACCTCCAGGGCCCATTTAGGCGCGACATGCCCGGGCCCATTTTGGCGCGACACCGCCCGGGCCCATTTTGGCGCGGCACCGCCCGGGCCCATTTTGGCGCGACACCGCCCGGGCCCATTTAGGCGCGACACCGCCCGGGCCCATTTAGGCGCGACACTGCCCGGGCCCATTTTGGCGCGGCTTCGCCCGGGCCCACTTAGGCGCGACACCGCCCGGGCCCATTTTGGCGCGGCACCGCCCGGACCCATTTAGGCGCGACATTGCCCGGGCCCATTTAGGCGCGACACCGCCCGGGCCTATTTTGGCGCGACACCGCCCGGGCCGATTTAGGCGCTACACCGCCCAGGCCAATTTTGGTGCGACACCGCCCGGGCCCATTTTGGCACGACACCGCCCGGGCCCATTTAGAGCGGCACCGCCCAGGCCCATTTTGGCGCGGCACCGCCCGGGCCGATTTTGGCGCGGCATCGCCCGGGCCCATTTAGGCGCGACACCGCCCAGGCCCATTTTGGCGCGGCACCTCCAGGGCCCATTTAGGCGCGACATGCCCGGGCCCATTTTGGCGCGACACCGCCCGGGCCCATTTTGGCGCGGCACCGCCCGGGCCCATTTTGGCGCGACACCGCCCGGGCCCATTTTGGCGTGCACCGCCAGGGCCCATTTAGGCGCGACACAGCCCGGCCCCATTTTGGCGCGGCACCGCCCGGGCCAATTTAGGCGCGGCACCGCCCGGGCCCATTTAGGCGCGACACTGCCCGTGCCCATTTTGGCACGGCACCGCCCGGGCCCATTTAGGCGCGACACCGCCCAGGCCAATTTTGGCGCGACACCGCCCGGGCCCATTTTGGCGCGGCACCGCCCGGGCCCATGTAGGCGCGACTCCGCCCGGGCCCATTTTGTGGCGGCACGGCCCGGGCCCATTTTGGCGCGGCAACGCCCGGGCTCATTTTGGCGCGGCACCGCCCGGGCCCATGTAGGCGCGACTCCGCCCGGGCCCATTTTGGCGCGACAATGCCCGGGCCCATTTTAGCGCGACACCGCCCGGGCCCATTTTGGCACGAAACCGCCAGGGCCCATTTAGGCGCGACACCACCCGGGCCCATTTTGGCACAACACCGCCTGGGCCCATTTTGGGTTAGGGTTAGGGTTAGGGTTAGGGTTAGGGTTAGGGTTATGTTTAGGGTTAGGGTTAGGGTTAGGGTTAGGGTTATGGTTAGGGTTAGGGTTAGGGTTAGGGTTAGGGTTAGGGTTAGGGTTAGGGTTAGGGTTAGGGTTAGGGTTAGGGTTAGGGTTAGGGTTAGGGTGTACCTCCCCAGAGGACTGAAACCAGCTTGATTATATGCTACAAGAGGCTTGACCACGTAGGTGCAGTATTACCAAGAGACTGAGCGGGATCACCTTCTTCATCTGCAAAGGGTAAGTCTGTGACTACCTCTGCTGGGCCCATTTAGGCGCGGCACCACCCGGGCCCATTTAGGTGCGGCACCGCCCGGGCCCATTTAGGCGCGACACCGCCCGGGACCATTTTGGCGCGGCACCGCCCGTGCCCATTTTAGCGCGGCTCCTCCCGGGCCCATTTAGGCGCGACACCGCCCGGGCCCATTTTGGCGCCACACCGCCCAGGACCATTTTGGCGCTGCACCGCCCGGGCCAATTTTGGCGCGGCACCGCCCGGGCCCATTTAGGCGCGACACCGCCCGGGCCCATTTTGTCGCGGCACTGCCAGGGCCCATTTTGGCGCGACACCGCCCGGGCCCATTTAGGCGCGACACCGCCCGGGACCATTTTGGCGCTGCACCGCCCGGGCCCATTTTGGCACGGCAGCGCCCGGGCCCATTTTGGCGCGGCACCTCCAGGGCCCATTTAGGCGCGACACTGCCCGGGCCCATTTAGGCGCGACACCGCCCGGGCCCATTTTGGCGCGACTCCGCCCAGGCCCATTTTGGCCCGACACCGCCCGGGCCCATTTTGGCGCGGCACCGCCCGGGCCCATTTAGGCGCGACACCGCCCGGGCCCGCTTTGGGGCAGCACGGCCCGGGCCCATTTAGGCACGACACCGCCCGGGCCCATTTTGGCGCGGCACCGCCCGGACCCATTTTGGTGCGGCACCGCCCGGGCCCATTTAGGCGCGACACCGCCCAGGCCAATTTTGGCGCGACACCGCCCGGGACCTTTTTGGCGCGACACCGCCCGGGCCCATTTTGGCGCGGCACCGCCCAGGCCCATTTTGTCGCGGCACCGCCTGGGCCCATTTTGGCGCGGCACCGCCAGGGCCCATTTAGGCGCGACACCGCCCGGGCCCATTTAGGCGCGGCACCGCCCGGGCCGATTTTGGCGCGGCATCGCCCGGACCCATTTAGGCGCGACACCGCCCGGGCCCATTTTGGCGCGGCACCGCCCGGGCCCATTTAGGCGCGACACCGCCCGGGCCCGTTTTGGGGCAGCACGGCCCGGGCCCATTTTGGCGCGACACCGCCCGGGCCCATTTTGGCGCGACACCGCCTGGGCCCATTTTGGGTTAGGGTTAGGGTTAGGGTTAGGGTTAGGGTTAGGGTTAGGGTTAGGGTTAGGGTTAGGGTTAGGGTTAGGGTTAGGGTTAGGGTTAGGGTGTACCTCCCCAGAGGACTGAAACCAGCTTGATTATATGCTACAAGAGGCTTGACCACGTAGGTGCAGTATTACCAAGAGACTGAGCGGGATCACCTTCTTCATCTGCAAAGGGTAAGTCTGTGACTACCTCTGTTGGGCCCATTTAGGCGCGGCACCGCCCGGGCCCATTTAGGCGCGACACCGCCCGGGCCCATTTTGGCGCGGCACTGCCAGGGCTCATTTTGGCGCGACATCGCCCGGGCCCATTTAGGCGCGACACCGCCCGGGACCATTTTGGCGCTGCACCGCCCGGGCCCATTTTGGCGCGGCAGCGCCCAGGCCCATTTTGGCGCGGCACCTCCAGGGCCCATTTAGGCGCGACACTGCCCGGGCCCATTTAGGCGCGACACCGCCCGGGCCCATTTTGGCGCGACACCGCCCAGGCCCATTTTGGCCCGACACCGCCCGGGCCCATTTTGGCGCGGCACCGCCCGGGCCCATTTAGGCGCGACACCGCCCGGGCCCGTTTTGGGGCAGCACGGCCCGGGCCCATTTAGGCACGACACCGCCCGGGCCCATTTTGGCGCGGCACCGCCCGGACCCATTTTGGTGCGGCACCGCCCGGGCCCATTTAGGCGCGACACCGCCCAGGCCAATTTTGGCGCGACACCGCCCGGGACCTTTTTGGCGCGACACCGCCCGGGCCCATTTTGGCGCGGCACCGCCCAGGCCCATTTTGTCGCGGCACCGCCTGGTACCATTTTGGCGCGGCACCGCCAGGGCCCATTTAGGCGCGACACCGCCCGGGCCCATTTAGGCGCGGCACCGCCCGGGCCGATTTTGGCGCGGCATCGCCCGGACCCATTTAGGCGCTACACCGCCCGGGCCCATTTTGGCACGGCACCGCCCGGGCCCATTTAGGCGCGACACCGCCCGGGCCCATTTTGGCGCGACACCGCCTGGGCCCATTTTGGGTTAGGGTTAGGGTTAGGGTTAGGGTTAGGGTTAGGGTTAGGGTTAGGGTTAGGGTTAGGGTTAGGGTTAGGTTTAGGGTTAGGGTTAGGGTTAGGGTTAGCGTTAGGGTTAGGGTGTACCTCCCCAGAGGACTGAAACCAGCTTGATTATATGCTACAAGAGGCTTGACCACGTAGGTGCAGTATTACCAAGAGACTGAGCGGGATCACCTTCTTCATCTGCAAAGGGTAAGTCTGTGACTACCTCTGTTGGGCCCATTTAGGCGCGGCACCGCCCGGGCCCATTTAGGCGCGACACCGCCCGGGCCCATTTTGGCGCGACACCGCCCAGGACCATTTTGGCGCTGCACCGCCCGGGCCAATTTTGGCGCGGCACCGCCCGGGCCCATTTAGGCGCGACTCCGCCCGGGCCCATTTTGTGGCGGCACGGCCCGGGCCCATTTTGGCGCGGCAACGCCCGGGCTCATTTTTGCGCGGCACCGCCCGGGCCCATGTAGGCGCGACTCCGCCCGGGCCCATTTTGGCGCGACAATGCCCGGGCCCATTTTGGCGCGACACCGCCCGGGCCCATTTTGGCACGAAACCGCCAGGGCCCATTTAGGCGCGACACCACCCGGGCCCATTTTGGCACGACACCGCCTGGGCCCATTTTGGGTTAGGGTTAGGGTTAGGGTTAGGGTTAGGGTTAGGGTTAGGGTTAGGGTTAGGGTTAGGGTTAGGGTTAGGGTGTACCTCCCCAGAGGACTGAAACCAGCTTGATTATATGCTACAAGAGGCTTGACCACGTAGGTGCAGTATTACCAAGAGACTGAGCGGGATCACCTTCTTTATCTGCAAAGGGTAAGTCTGTGACTACCTCTGCTGGGCCCATTTAGGCGCGGCACCACCCGGGCCCATTTAGGTGCGGCACCGCCCGGGCCCATTTAGGCGCGACACCGCCCGGGACCATTTTGGCGCGGCACCGCCCGTGCCCATTTTAGCGCGGCTCCTCCCGGGCCCATTTAGGCGCGACACCGCCCGGGCCCATTTTGGCGCGACACCGCCCAGGACCATTTTGGCGCTGCACCGCCCGGGCCAATTTTGGCGCGGCACCGCCCGGGCCCATTTAGGCGCGACACCGCCCGGGCCCATTTTGTCGCGGCACTGCCAGGGCCCATTTTGGCGCGACACCGCCCGGGCCCATTTAGGCGCGACACCGCCCGGGACCATTTTGGCGCTGCACCGCCCGGGCCCATTTTGGCACGGCAGCGCCCGGGCCCATTTTGGCGCGGCACCTCCAGGGCCCATTTAGGCGCGACACTGCCCGGGCCCATTTAGGCGCGACACCGCCCGGGCCCATTTTGGCGCGACACCGCCCAGGCCCATTTTGGCCCGACACCGCCCGGGCCCATTTTGGCGCGGCACCGCCCGGGCCCATTTAGGCGCGACACCGCCCGGGCCCGTTTTGGGGCAGCACGGCCCGGGCACATTTAGGCACGACACCGCCCGGGCCCATTTTGGCGCGGCACCGCCCGGACCCATTTTGGTGCGGCACCGCCCGGGCCCATTTAGGCGCGACACCGCCCAGGCCAATTTTGGCGCGACACCGCCCGGGACCTTTTTGGCGCGACACCGCCCGGGCCCATTTTGGCGCGGCACCGCCCAGGCCCATTTTGTCGCGGCACCGCCTGGGCCCATTTTGGCGCGGCACCGCCAGGGCCCATTTAGGCGCGACACCGCCCGGGCCCATTTAGGCGCGGCACCGCCCGGGCCGATTTTGGCGCGGCATCGCCCGGACCCATTTAGGCGCGACACCGCCCGGGCCCATTTTGGCGCGGCACCGCCCGGGCCCATTTAGGCGCGACACCGCCCGGGCCCGTTTTGGGGCAGCACGGCCCGGGCCCATTTTGGCGCGACACCGCCCGGGCCCATTTTGGCGCGACACCGCCTGGGCCCATTTTGGGTTAGGGTTAGGGTTAGGGTTAGGGTTAGGGTTAGGGTTAGGGTTAGGGTTAGGGTTAGGGTTAGGGTTAGGGTTAGGGTTAGGGTTAGGGTTAAGGTTAGGGTTAGGGTTAGGGTGTACCTCCCCAGAGGACTGAAACCAGCTTGATTATATGCTACAAGAGGCTTGACCACGTAGGTGCAGTATTACCAAGAGACTGAGCGGGATCACCTTCTTCATCTGCAAAGGGTAAGTCTGTGACTACCTCTGTTGGGCCCATTTAGGCGCGGCACCGCCCGGGCCCATTTAGGCGCGACACCGCCCGGGCCCATTTTGGCGCGGCACTGCCAGGGCCCATTTTGGCGCGACACCGCCCGGGCCCATTTAGGCGCGACACCGCCCGGGACCATTTTGGCGCTGCACCGCCCGGGCCCATTTTGGCGCCGCAGCGCCCGGGCCCATTTTGGCGCGGCACCTCCAGGGCCCATTTAGGCGCGACACTGCCCGGGCCCATTTAGGCGCGACACCGCCCAGGCCCATTTTGGCGCGACACCGCCCAGGCCCATTTTGGCCCGACACCGCCCGGGCCCATTTTGGCGCGGCACCGCCCGGGCCCATTTAGGCGCGACACCGCCCGGGCCCGTTTTGGGGCAGCACGGCCCGGGCCCATTTAGGCACGACACCGCCCGGGCCCATTTTGGCGCGGCACCGCCCGGACCCATTTTGGTGCGGCACCGCCCGGGCCCATTTAGGCGCGACACCGCCCAGGCCAATTTTGGCGCGACACCGCCCGGGACCTTTTTGGCGCGACACCGCCCGGGCCCATTTTGGCGCGGCACCGCCCAGGCCCATTTTGTCGCGGCACCGCCTGGGCCCATTTTGGCGCGGCACCGCCAGGGCCCATTTAGGCGCGACACCGCCCGGGCCCATTTAGGCGCGGCACCGCCCGGGCCGATTTTGGCGCGGCATCGCCCGGACCAATTTAGGCGCGACACCGCCCGGGCCCATTTTGGCACGGCACCGCCCGGGCCCATTTAGGCGCGACACCGCCCGGGCCCATTTTGGCGCGACACCGCCTGGGCCCATTTTGGGTTAGGGTTAGGGTTAGGGTTAGGGTTAGGGTTAGGGTTAGGGTTAGGGTTAGGGTTAGGGTTAGGTTTAGGGTTAGGGTTAGGGTTAGGGTTAGCGTTAGGGTTAGGGTGTACCTCCCCAGAGGACTGAAACCAGCTTGATTATATGCTACAAGAGGCTTGACCACGTAGGTGCAGTATTACCAAGAGACTGAGCGGGATCACCTTCTTCATCTGCAAAGGGTAAGTCTGTGACTACCTCTGTTGGGCCCATTTAGGCGCGGCACCGCCCGGGCCCATTTAGGCGCGACACCGCCCGGGCCCATTTTGGCGCGACACCGCCCAGGACCATTTTGGCGTTGCACCGCCCGGGCCAATTTTGGCGCGGCACCGCCCGGGCCCATTTAGGCGCGACACCGCCCGGGCCCATTTTGGCGCGGCACTGCCAGGGCCCATTTTGGCGCGACACCGCCCGGGCCCATTTAGGCGCGACACCGCCCGGGACCATTTTGGCGCTGCACCGCCCGGGCCCATTTTGGCGCGGCAGCGCCCGGGCCCATTTTGGCGCGGCACCTCCAGGGCCCATTTAGGCGCGACACTGCCCGGGCCCATTTAGGCGCGACACCGCCCGGGCCCATTTTGGCGCCGCACCGCCCAGGCCCATTTTGGCCCGACACCGCCCGGGCCCATTTTGGCGCGGCACCGCCCGGGCCCATTTAGGCGCGACACCGCCCGGGCCCGTTTTGGCGCGACACCGCCCGGGCCCATTTTGGCGCGACACCGCCCGGGCCCATTTTGTGTTAGGGTTAGGGTTATGGTTAGGGTTAGGGTTAGGGTTAGGGTTAGGGTTAGGGTTAGGGTTAGGGTTAGGGTTAGGGTTAGGGTTAGGGTTAGGGTTAGGGTTAGGGTGTACCTCCCCAGAGGACTGAAACCAGCTTGATTATATGCTACAAGAGGCTTGACCACGTAGGTGCAGTATTACGAAGAGACTGAGCGGGATCACCTTCTTCATCTGCAAAGGGTAAGTCTGTGACTACCTCTGTTGGGCCCATTTAGGCGTGGCACCGCCCGGGCCCATTTATGTGCGGCACCGCCCGGGCCCATTTAGGCGCGACACCGCCCGGGACCATTTTGGCGCGGCACCGCCCGTGCCCATTTTAGCGCGGCTCCTCCCGGGCCCATTTAGGCGCGACACCGCCCGGGACCATTTTGGCGCTGCACCGCCCGGGCCCATTTTGGCGCGGCAGCGCCCGGGCCCATTTTGGCGCGGCACCTCCAGGGCCCATTTAGGCGCGACACTGCCCGGGCCCATTTAGGCGCGACACCGCCCGGGCCCATTTTGGCGCGATACCGCCCAGGCCCATTTTGGCCCGACACCGCCCGGGCCCATTTTGGCGCGGCACCGCCCGGGCCCATTTAGGCGCGACACCGCCTGGGCCCGTTTTGGGGCAGCACGGCCCGGGCCCATTTAGGCACGACACCGCCCGGGCCCATTTTGGCGCGGCACCGCCCGGACCCATTTTGGTGCGGCACCGCCCGGGCCCATTTAGGCGCGACACCGCCCAGGCCAATTTTGGCGCGACACCGCCCGGGACCTTTTTGGCGCGACACCGCCCGGGCCCATTTTGGCGCGGCACCGCCCAGGCCCATTTTGTCGCGGCACCGCCTGGGCCCATTTTGGCGCGGCACCGCCAGGGCCCATTTAGGCGCGACACCGCCCGGGCCCATTTAGGCGCGGCACCGCCCGGGCCGATTTTGGCGCGGCATCGCCCGGACCCATTTAGGCGCGACACCGCCCGGGCCCATTTTGGCGCGGCACCGCCCGGGCCCATGTAGGCGCGACACCGCCCGGGCCCGTTTTGGGGCAGCACGGCCCGGGCCCATTTTGGCGCGACACCGCCCAGGCCCATTTTGGCGCGACACCGCCTGGGCCCATTTTGGGTTAGGGTTAGGGTTAGGGTTAGGGTTAGGGTTAGGGTTAGGGTTAGGGTTAGGGTTAGGGTTAGGGTTAGGTTTAGGGTTAGGGTTAGGGTTAGGGTTAGGGTTAGGGTTAGGGTGTACCTCCCCAGAGGACTGAAACCAGCTTGATTATATGCTACAAGAGGCTTGACCACGTAGGTGCAGTATTACCAAGAGACTGAGCGGGATCACCTTCTTCATCTGCAAAGGGTAAGTCTGTGACTACCTCTGTTGGGCCCATTTAGGCGCGGCACCACCCGGGCCCATTTAGGCGCGACACCGCCCGGGCCCATTTTGGCGCGACACCGCCCGCGCCCATTTTGGCGCGACACCGCCCGGGCCCATTGTGGCGCGGCACCGCCCGGGCCCATTTAGGCGCGACACCGCCCGGGCCCATTTTGGCGCAACACCGCCCGGGCCCATTTTGGCGCGACACCGCCCGGGCCCATTTTGTGTTAGGGTTAGGGTTATGGATAGGGTTATGGTTAGGGTTAGGGTTAGGGTTAGGGTTAGGTTTAGGGTTAGGGTTAGGGTTAGGGTTAGGGTTAGGGTGTACCTCCCCAGAGGACTGAAACCAGCTTGATTATATGCTACAAGAGGCTTGACCACGTAGGTGCAGTATTACCAAGAGACTGAGCGGGATCACCTTCTTCATCTGCAAAGGGTAAGTCTGTGACTACCTCTGTTGGGCCCATTTAGGCGCGGCACCGCCCGGGCCCATTTAGGTGCGGCACCGCCCAGGACCATTTTGGCGCTGCACCGCCCAGGACCATTTTGGCGCTGCACCGCCCGGGCCAATTTTGGCGCGGCACCGCCCGGGCCCATTTAGGCGCGGCACCGCCCGGGACCATTTTGGCGCGACACCGCCCAGGACCATTTTGGCGCTGCACCGCCCGGGCCAATTTTGGCGCGGCACCGCCCGGGCCCATTTAGGCGCGACACCGCCCGGGCCCATTTTGGCGCGGCACTGCCAGGGCCCATTTTGGCGCGACACCGCCCGGGCCCATTTAGGCGCGACACCGCCCGGGCCCATTTTGGCGCGACACCGCCCAGGACCATTTTGGCGCTGCACCGCCCGGGCCAATTTTGGCGCGGCACCGCCCGGGCCCATTTAGGCGCGACACCGCCCGGGCCCATTTTGGCGCGGCACTGCCAGGGCCCATTTTGGCGCGACACCGCCCGGGCCCATTTAGGCGCGACACCGCCCGGGACCATTTTGGCGCTGCACCGCCCGGGCCCATTTTGGCGCGGCAGCGCCCGGGCCCATTTTGGCGCGGCACCTCCAGGGCCCATTTAGGCGCGACACTGCCCGGGCCCATTTAGGCGCGACACCGCCCGGGCCCATTTTGGCGCGACACCGCCCAGGCCCATTTTGGCCCGACACCGCCCGGGCCCATTTTGGCGCGGCACCGCCCGGGCCCATTTAGGCGCGACACCGCCTGGGCCCGTTTTGGGGCAGCACGGCCCGGGCCCATTTAGGCACGACACCGCCCGGGCCCATTTTGGCGCGGCACCGCCCGGACCCATTTTGGTGCGGCACCGCCCGGGCCCATTTAGGCGCGACACCGCCCAGGCCAATTTTGGCGCGACACCGCCCGGGACCTTTTTGGCGCGACACCGCCCGGGCCCATTTTGGCGCGGCACCGCCCAGGCCCATTTTGTCGCGGCACCGCCTGGGCCCATTTTGGCGCGGCACCGCCAGGGCCCATTTAGGCGCGACACCGCCCGGGCCCATTTAGGCGCGGCACCGCCCGGGCCGATTTTGGCGCGGCATCGCCCGGACCCATTTAGGCGCGACACCGCCCGGGCCCATTTTGGCGCGGCACCGCCCGGGCCCATTTAGGCGCGACACCGCCCGGGCCCGTTTTGGGGCAGCACGGCCCGGGCCCATTTTGGCGCGACACCGCCCGGGCCCATTTTGGCGCGGCATCGCCTGGGCCCATTTTGGCGCGGCACCTCCAGGGCCCATTTAGGCGCGGCACCTCCAGGGCCCATTTAGGCGCGACACTGCCCGGGCCCATTTAGGCGCGACACCGCCCGGGCCCATTTTGGCGCGGCACCGCCCGGGCCCATTTTGGCGCGACACCGCCCGGGCCCATTTTGGCGCGACACCGCCCGGGCCCATTTTGGCGCGGCACCGCCCGGGCCCATTTAGGCGCGACACCGCCCGGGCCCATTTTGGCGCGGCACCGCCAGGGCCCATTTAGGCGCGACACAGCCCGGCCCCATTTAGGCGCGACACCGCCAGGGCCCATTTTGGCGTGCACCGCCAGGGCCCATTTAGGCGCGACACAGCCCGGCCCCATTTAGGCGCGACACCGCCAGGGCCCATTTTGACGCGGCACCGCCCGGGCCCATTTAGGCGCGACACCGCCCGGGCCCATTTTGGCGCGGCACCACCCGGGCCAATTTAGGCGCGGCACCGCCCGGGCCCATTTAGGCGCGACACTGCCCGTGCCCATTTTGGCGCGGCACCGCCCGGGCCCATTTAGGCGCGACACCGCCCAGGCCAATTTTGGCGCGACACCGCCCGGGCCCATTTTGGCGCGACACCGCCCGGGCCCATTTTGGCGCGGCACCGATCAGGCCCATTTTGGCGCGGCACCGCCCGGGCCCATTTTGGCGCGGCACCGCCCGGGCCCATTTAGGCGCGACACCGCCCGGGCCCATTTAGGCGCGGCACCGCCCGGGCCGATTTTGGCGCAGCATCGCCCGGGCCCATTTAGGCGCGACACCGCCCAGGCCCATTTTGGCGCGGCACCTCCAGGCCCCATTTAGGCGCGACATGCCCGGGCCCATTTTGGCGCGACACCGCCCGGGCCCATTTTGGCGCGGCACCGCCCGGGCCCATTTTGGCGCGACACCGCCCGGGCCCATTTTGGCGTGCACCGCCAGGGCCCATTTAGGCGCGACACAGCCCGGCCCCATTTAGGCGCGACACCGCCAGGGCCCATTTTGACACGGCACCGCCCGGGCCCATTTAGGCGCGACACCGCCCGGGCCCATTTTGGCGCGGCACCGCCCGGGCCAATTTAGGCGCGGCACCGCCCGGGCCCATTTAGGCGCGACACTGCCCGTGCCCATTTTGGCGCGGCACCGCCCGGGCCCATTTAGGCGCGAAACCGCCCAGGCCGATTTTGGCGCGACACCGCCCGGGCCCATTTTGGCGCGACACCGCCCGGGCCCATTTTGGCGCGGCACCGATCAGGCCCATTTTGGCACGACACCGCCCGGGCCCATTTAGCGCGGCACCGCCCAGGCCCATTTTGGCGCGGCACCGCCCGGGCCGATTTTGGCGCGGCATCGCCCGGGCCCATTTAGGCGCGACACCGCCCAGGCCCATTTTGGCGCGGCACCTCCAGGGCCCATTTAGGCGGGACATGCCCGGGCCCATTTTGGCGCGACACCGCCCGGGCCCATTTTGGCGCGGCACCGCCCGGGCCCATTTTGGCGCGACACCGCCCGGGCCCATTTTGGCGTGCACCGCCAGGGCCCATTTAGGCGCGCACCGCCAGGGCCCATTTAGGCGCGACACAGCCCGGCCCCATTTAGGCGCGACACCGGCAGGGCCCATTTTGACGCGGCACCGCCCGGGCCCATTTAGGCGCGACACCGCCCGGGCCCATTTTGGCGCGGCACCGCCCGGGCCAATTTAGGCGCGGCACCGCCCGGGCCCATTTAGGCGCGACACTGCCCGTGCCCATTTTGCCGCGGCACCGCCCGGGCCCATTTAGGCGCGACACCGCCCAGGCCAATTTTGGCGCGACACCGCCCGGGCCCATTTTGGCACGACACCGCCCGGGCCCATTTTGGCGCGGCACCGATCAGGCCCATTTTGGCGCGGCACCGCCCGGGCCCATTTTGGCGCGGCACCGCCCGGGCCCATTTAGGCGCGACACCGCCCGGGCCCATTTAGGCGCGGCACCGCCCGGGCCGATTTTGGCGCGGCATCGCCCGGGCCCATTTAGGCGCGACACCGCCCGGGCCCATTTTGGCGTGGCACCGCCAGGGCCCATTTTGGCGCGACACTGCCCGGGCCCATTTTAGCGCGACACCGCCCGGGCCCATTTTGGCGCGGCACCGACCGGGCCCATTTTGGCGCGACACCGCCCGGGCCCATTTTGGAGCGACATTGCCCGGGCCCATTTAGGCGCGACACCGCCCGGGCCCATTTAGGCGCGGCACCGCCCAGGCCCATTTTGGCGCGGCACAGCCAGGACCCATTTAGGCGCGACATTGCCCGGGCCCATTTAGGCGCGACACCGCCCGGGCCCATTTTGGCGCGGCACCGCCAGGGCCCATTTAGGCGCGGCACCGCCCGGGCCCATTTTGGCGCGGCACCGCCCGGGCCCATTTTGTCGCGACACCGCCCGGGCCCATTTTGGCGCGGCACCACCCGGGCCCATTTAGGCACGACACCGCCCGGGCCCATTTTGGGGCAGCACGGCCCGGGCCCATTTAGGCGCGACACCGCCCGGGCCCATTTTGGCGCGGCACCGCCTGGACCCATTTTGGCGCCGCACCGCCCGGGCCCATTTAGGCGCGACACCGCCCAGGCCAATTTTGGCGCGACACCGCCCGGGCCCATTTTGGCGCGACACCGCCCGGGCCCATTTTGGCGCGACACCACCTGGGCCCATTTTGGCGCGACACCGCCTGGGCCCATTTTGGGTTAGGGTTAGGGTTAGGGTTAGGCTTAGGGTTAGGGTTAGGTTTAGGGTTAGGGTTAGGGTTAGGGTTAGGGTTAGGGTTAGGGTTAGGGTTAGGGTTAGGGTTAGGGTTAGGGTTAGGGTTAGGGTTAGGGTTAGGGTGTACCTCCCCAGAGGACTGAAACCAGCTTGATTATATGCTACAAGAGGCTTGACCACGTAGGTGCAGTATTACCAAGAGACTGAGCGGGATCACCTTCTTCATCTGCAAAGGGTAAGTCTGTGACTACCTCTGTTGGGCCCATTTAGGCGCGGCACCGCCCGGGCCCATTTAGGCGCGACACCGCCCGGGCCCATTTTGGCGCGGCACTGCCAGGGCCCATTTTGGCGCGACACCGCCCGGGCCCATTTAGGCGCGACACCGCCCGGGACCATTTTGGCGCTGCACCGCCCGGGCCCATTTTGGCGCGGCAGCGCCCGGGCCCATTTTGGCGCGGCACCTCCAGGGCCCATTTAGGCGCGGCACCACCCGGGCCCATTTTGACGCGACACCGCCCAGGCCAATTTTGGCGCGACACTGCCCAGGCCAATTTTGGCGCGGCACCGCCCGGGCCCATTTTGGCGCGGCACCGCCCGGGCCCATTTAGGCGCGACACTGCCCGGGCCCCTTTTGGCGCGGCAGCGCCCGGGCCCACTTAGGCGCGACACCGCCCGGGCCCATTTTGGTGCGGCACCGCCCGGACCCATTTAGGCGCGACATTGCCCGGGCCCATTTAGGCGCGACACCGCCCGGGCCCATTTTGGCGCGACATCGCCCAGGCCCATTTTGGCGCGGCACCGCCCGGGCCCATTTTGGCGCGGCACCGCCAGGGCCCATTTAGGCGCGACATTGCCCGGACCCATTTTGGCGCGGCACCGCCCGGGCCCATTTTGGCGCGGCACCGCCCGGGCCCATTTTGGAGCAGCACCGCCCGGGCCCATTTAGGCGCGACACCGCCCGGCCCATTTTGGCGCGACACCGCCCGGGCCCGTTTAGGAGCGACACCGCCCGGGACCATTTAGGCGCGACACAGCTCGGGCCGATTTAGGCGCTACACCGCCCAGGCCCATTTTGGCGCGGCACCGCCCGGGCCCATTTAGGCACGACACCACCCGGGCCCATTTTGGCGCGGCACCGCCCGGACCCATTTTGGTGCGGCACCGCCCGGGCCCATTTAGGCGCGACACCGCCCAGGACCATTTTGGCGCGACACCGCCCGGGACCTTTTTGGCGCGACACCGCCCGGGCCCATTTTGGCGCGGCACCGCCCAGGCCCATTTTGTCGCGGCACCGCCTGGGCCCATTTTGGCGCGGCACCGCCAGGGCCCATTTAGGCGCGACACCGCCCGGGCCCATTTAGGTGCGGCACCGCCCGGGCCGATTTTGGCGCGGCATCGCCCGGACCCATTTAGGCGCGACACCGCCCGGGCCCATTTTGGCGCGGCACCGCCCGGGCCCATTTAGGCGCGACACCGCCCGGGCCCGTTTTGGGGCAGCACGGCCCGGGTCCATTTTGCCGCGACACCGCCCGGGCCCATTTTGGCGCGACACCGCCTGGGCCCATTTTGGGTTAGGGTTAGGGTTAGGGTTAGGGTTAGGGTTAGGGTTAGGGTTAGGGTTAGGGTTAGGTTTAGGGTTAGGGTTAGGGTTAGGGTTAGGGTTAGGGTTAGGGTTAGGGTGTACCTCCCCAGAGGACTGAAACCAGCTTGATTATATGCTACAAGAGGCTTGACCACGTAGGTGCAGTATTACCAAGAGACTGAGCGGGATCACCTTCTTCATCTGCAAAGGGTAAGTCTGTGACTACCTCTGTTGGGCCCATTTAGGCGCGGCACTGCCCGGGCCCATTTAGGCGCTACACCGCCCGGGCCCATTTTGGCGCGGCACTGCCAGGGCCCATTTTGGCGCGACACCGCCCGGGCCCATTTAGGCGCGACACCGCCCGGGACCATTTTGGCGCTGCACCGCCCGGGCCCATTTTGGCGCGGCAGCGCCCGGGCCCATTTTGGCGCGGCACCTCCAGGGCCCATTTAGGCGCGACACTGCCCGGGCCCATTTAGGCGCGACACCGCCCAGGCCCATTTTGGCCCGACACTGCCCGGGCCCATTTTGGCGCGGCACCGCCCGGGCCCATTTAGGTGCGACACCTCCCGGGCCCGTTTTGGGGCAGCACGGCCCGGGCCCATTTAGGCACGACACCGCCCGGGCCCATTTTGGCGCGGCACCGCCCGGACCCATTTTGGTGCGGCACCGCCCGGGCCCATTTAGGCGCGACACCGCCCAGGCCAATTTTGGCGCGACACCGCCGGGACCTTTTTGGCGCGACACCGCCCGGGCCCATTTTGGCGCGGCACCGCCCAGGCCCATTTTGTCGCGGCACCGCCTGGGCCCATTTTGGCGCGGCACCGCCAGGGCCCATTTAGGCGCGACACCGCCCGGGCCCATTTAGGCGCGGCACCGCCCGGGCCGATTTTGGCGCGGCATCGCCCGGACCCATTTAGGCGCGACACCGCCCGGGCCCATTTTGGCGCGGCACCGCCCGGGCCCATTTAGGCGCGACACCGCCCGGGCCCGTTTTGGGGCAGCACGGCCCGGGCCCATTTTGGCGCGACACCGCCCGGGCCCATTTTGGCGCGACACCGCCTGGGCCCATTTTGGGTTAGGGTTAGGGTTAGGGTTAGGGTTAGGGTTAGGGTTAGGGTTAGGGTTAGGGTTAGGGTTAGGGTTAGGTTTAGGGTTAGGGTTAGGGTTAGGGTTAGGGTTAGGGTTAGGGTTAGGGTGTACCTCCCCAGAGGACTGAAACCAGCTTGATTATATGCTACAAGAGGCTTGACCACGTAGGTGCAGTATTACCAAGAGACTGAGCGGGATCACCTTCTTCATCTGCAAAGGGTAAGTCTGTGACTACCTCTGTTGGGCCCATTTAGGCGCGGCACCGCCCGGGCCCATTTAGGCGCGACACCGCCCGGGCCCATTTTGGCACGACACCGCCCGCGCCCATTTTGGCCCGACACTGCCCGGGCCCATTTTGGCGCGGCACCGCCCGGGCCCATTTAGGTGCGACACCTCCCGGGCCCGTTTTGGGGCAGCACGGCCCGGGCCCATTTAGGCACGACACCGCCCGGGCCCATTTTGGCGCGGCACCGCCCGGACCCATTTTGGTGCGGCACCGCCCGGGCCCATTTAGGCGCGACACCGCCCAGGCCAATTTTGGCGCGACACCGCCGGGACCTTTTTGGCGCGACACCGCCCGGGCCCATTTTGGCGCGGCACCGCCCAGGCCCATTTTGTCGCGGCACCGCCTGGGCCCATTTTGGCGCGGCACCGCCAGGGCCCATTTAGGCGCGACACCGCCCGGGCCCATTTAGGCGCGGCACCGCCCGGGCCGATTTTGGCGCGGCATCGCCCGGACCCATTTAGGCGCGACACCGCCCGGGCCCATTTTGGCGCGGCACCGCCCGGGCCCATTTAGGCGCGACACCGCCCGGGCCCGTTTTGGGGCAGCACGGCCCGGGCCCATTTTGGCGCGACACCGCCCGGGCCCATTTTGGCGCGACACCGCCTGGGCCCATTTTGGGTTAGGGTTAGGGTTAGGGTTAGGGTTAGGGTTAGGGTTAGGGTTAGGGTTAGGGTTAGGGTTAGGGTTAGGTTTAGGGTTAGGGTTAGGGTTAGGGTTAGGGTTAGGGTTAGGGTTAGGGTGTACCTCCCCAGAGGACTGAAACCAGCTTGATTATATGCTACAAGAGGCTTGACCACGTAGGTGCAGTATTACCAAGAGACTGAGCGGGATCACCTTCTTCATCTGCAAAGGGTAAGTCTGTGACTACCTCTGTTGGGCCCATTTAGGCGCGGCACCGCCCGGGCCCATTTAGGCGCGACACCGCCCGGGCCCATTTTGGCACGACACCGCCCGCGCCCATTTTGGCGCGACACCGCCCGGGCCCATTGTGGCGCGGCACCGCCCGGGCCCATTTAGGCGCGACACCGCCCGGGCCCATTTTGGCGCGACACCGCCCGGGCCCATTTTGGCGCGACACCGCCCGGGCCCATTTTGTGTTAGGGTTAGGGTTATGGTTAGGGTTAGGGTTAGGGTTAGGGTTAGGGTTAGGGTTAGGGTTAGGGTGTACCTCCCCAGAGGACTGAAACCAGCTTGATTATATGCTACAAGAGGCTTGACCACGTAGGTGCAGTATTACCAAGAGACTGAGCGGGATCACCTTCTTCATCTGCAAAGGGTAAGTCTGTGACTACCTCTGTTGGGCCCATTTAGGCGCGGCACCGCCCGGGCCCATTTTGGCGCGACACCGCCCGGGCCCATTTTGGCGCGGCACCGCCAGGGCCCATTTAGGCGCGGCACCACCCGGGCCCATTTTGGCGCGACACCGCCCAGGCCAATTTTGGCGCGACACTGCCCAGGCCAATTTTGGCGCGGCACCGCCCGGGCCCATTTTGGCGCGGCACCGCCCGGGCCCATTTAGGCGCGACACTGCCCGGGCCCCTTTTGGCGCGGCAGCGCCCGGGCCCACTTAGGCGCGACACCGCCCGGGCCCATTTTGGTGCGGCACCGCCCGGACCCATTTAGGCGCGACATTGCCCGGGCCCATTTAGGCGCGACACCGCCCGGGCCCATTTTGGCGCGACATCGCCCAGGCCCATTTTGGCGCGGCACCGCCCGGGCCCATTTTGGCGCGGCACCGCCAGGGCCCATTTAGGCGCGACATTGCCCGGACCCATTTTGGCGCGGCACCGCCCGGGCCCATTTTGGCGCGGCACCGCCCGGGCCCATTTTGGAGCAGCACCGCCCGGGCCCATTTAGGCGCGACACCGCCCGGCCCATTTTGGCGCGACACCGCCCGGGCCCGTTTAGGAGCGACACCGCCCGGGACCATTTAGGCGCGACACAGCTCGGGCCGATTTAGGCGCTACACCGCCCAGGCCCATTTTGGCGCGGCACCGCCCGGGCCCATTTAGGCACGACACCACCCGGGCCCATTTTGGCGCGGCACCGCCCGGACCCATTTTGGTGCGGCACCGCCCGGGCCCATTTAGGCGCGACACCGCCCAGGACCATTTTGGCGCGACACCGCCCGGGACCTTTTTGGCGCGACACCGCCCGGGCCCATTTTGGCGCGGCACCGCCCAGGCCCATTTTGTCGCGGCACCGCCTGGGCCCATTTTGGCGCGGCACCGCCAGGGCCCATTTAGGCGCGACACCGCCCGGGCCCATTTAGGTGCGGCACCGCCCGGGCCGATTTTGGCGCGGCATCGCCCGGACCCATTTAGGCGCGACACCGCCCGGGCCCATTTTGGCGCGGCACCGCCCGGGCCCATTTAGGCGCGACACCGCCCGGGCCCGTTTTGGGGCAGCACGGCCCGGGTCCATTTTGCCGCGACACCGCCCGGGCCCATTTTGGCGCGACACCGCCTGGGCCCATTTTGGGTTAGGGTTAGGGTTAGGGTTAGGGTTAGGGTTAGGGTTAGGGTTAGGGTTAGGGTTAGGTTTAGGGTTAGGGTTAGGGTTAGGGTTAGGGTTAGGGTTAGGGTTAGGGTGTACCTCCCCAGAGGACTGAAACCAGCTTGATTATATGCTACAAGAGGCTTGACCACGTAGGTGCAGTATTACCAAGAGACTGAGCGGGATCACCTTCTTCATCTGCAAAGGGTAAGTCTGTGACTACCTCTGTTGGGCCCATTTAGGCGCGGCACCGCCCGGGCCCATTTAGGCGCGACACCGCCCGGGCCCATTTTGGCGCGGCACTGCCAGGGCCCATTTTGGCGCGACACCGCCCGGGCCCATTTAGGCGCGACACCGCCCGGGACCATTTTGGCGCTGCACCGCCCGGGCCCATTTTGGCGCGGCAGCGCCCGGGCCCATTTTGGCGCGGCACCTCCAGGGCCCATTTAGGCGCGACACTGCCCGGGCCCATTTAGGCGCGACACCGCCCGGGCCCATTTTGGCGCGACACCGCCCAGGCCCATTTTGGCCCGACACTGCCCGGGCCCATTTTGGCGCGGCACCGCCCGGGCCCATTTAGGTGCGACACCTCCCGGGCCCGTTTTGGGGCAGCACGGCCCGGGCCCATTTAGGCACGACACCGCCCGGGCCCATTTTGGCGCGGCACCGCCCGGACCCATTTTGGTGCGGCACCGCCCGGGCCCATTTAGGCGCGACACCGCCCAGGCCAATTTTGGCGCGACACCGCCGGGACCTTTTTGGCGCGACACCGCCCGGGCCCATTTTGGCGCGGCACCGCCCAGGCCCATTTTGTCGCGGCACCGCCTGGGCCCATTTTGGCGCGGCACCGCCAGGGCCCATTTAGGCGCGACACCGCCCGGGCCCATTTAGGCGCGGCACCGCCCGGGCCGATTTTGGCGCGGCATCGCCCGGACCCATTTAGGCGCGACACCGCCCGGGCCCATTTTGGCGCGGCACCGCCCGGGCCCATTTAGGCGCGACACCGCCCGGGCCCGTTTTGGGGCAGCACGGCCCGGGCCCATTTTGGCGCGACACCGCCCGGGCCCATTTTGGCGCGACACCGCCTGGGCCCATTTTGGGTTAGGGTTAGGGTTAGGGTTAGGGTTAGGGTTAGGGTTAGGGTTAGGGTTAGGGTTAGGGTTAGGGTTAGGTTTAGGGTTAGGGTTAGGGTTAGGGTTAGGGTTAGGGTTAGGGTTAGGGTGTACCTCCCCAGAGGACTGAAACCAGCTTGATTATATGCTACAAGAGGCTTGACCACGTAGGTGCAGTATTACCAAGAGACTGAGCGGGATCACCTTCTTCATCTGCAAAGGGTAAGTCTGTGACTACCTCTGTTGGGCCCATTTAGGCGCGGCACCGCCCGGGCCCATTTAGGCGCGACACCGCCCGGGCCCATTTTGGCACGACACCGCCCGCGCCCATTTTGGCGCGACACCGCCCGGGCCCATTGTGGCGCGGCACCGCCCGGGCCCATTTAGGCGCGACACCGCCCGGGCCCATTTTGGCGCGACACCGCCCGGGCCCATTTTGGCGCGACACCGCCCGGGCCCATTTTGTGTTAGGGTTAGGGTTATGGTTAGGGTTAGGGTTAGGGTTAGGGTTAGGGTTAGGGTTAGGGTTAGGGTTAGGGTTAGGGTTAGGGTTAGGGTTAGGGTTAGGGTTAGGGTTAGGGTTAGGGTGTACCTCCCCAGAGGACTGAAACCAGCTTGATTATATGCTACAAGAGTCTTGACCACGTAGGTGCAGTATTACCAAGAGACTGAGCGGGATCACCTTCTTCATCTGCAAAGGGTAAGTCTGTGACTACCTCTGTTGGGCCCATTTAGGCGCGGCACCGCCCGGGCCCATTTAGGCGCGGCACCGCCCGGGCCCATTTAGGCGCGACACCGCCCGGGACCATTTTGGCGCGGCACCGCCCGTGCCCATTTTAGCGCGGCTCCTCCCGGGCCCATTTAGGCGCGACACCGCCCGGGCCCATTTTGGCGCGACACCGCCCAGGACCATTTTGGCGCTGCACCGCCCGGGCCAATTTTGGCGCGGCACCGCCCGGGCCCATTTAGGCGCGACACCGCCCGGGCCCATTTTGGCGCGGCACTGCCAGGGCCCATTTTGGCGCGACACCGCCCGCGCCCATTTAGGCGCGACACCGTCCGGGCCAGTTTTGGGGCAGCACGGCCCGGGCCCATTTTGGCGCGACACAGCCCGGGCCCATTTTGGCGCGGCATCGCCCGGGCCCATTTTGGCGCGGCACCTCCAGGGCCCATTTAGGCGCGGCACCTCCAGGGCCCATTTAGGCGCGACACTGCCCGGGTTCATTTAGGCGCGACACCGCCCGGGCCCATTTTGGCGCGGCACCGCCCGGGCCCATTTTGGCGCGACACCGCCCGGGCCCATTTTGGCGCGACACCGCCCGGGCCCATTTTGGCGCGGCACCGCCCGGGCCCATTTAGGCGCGACACCGCCCGGGCCCATTTTGGCGCGGCACCGCCAGGGCCCATTTCGGCGCGACACTGCCCGGGCCCAATTAGGCGCGACAACGCCCGGGCCAATTTTGGCGCGACATCGCCCGGGCCCATTTTGGCGCGGCACCGCCTGGGCCCATTTTGGCGCGGCACCGCCCGGGCCCATTTAGGCGCGACACCGCCCGGGCCAATTTTGGCACGGCACCGCCCGGGCCCATTTAGGCGCGACACCGCCCGGGCCCATTTAGGCGCGGCACCGCCCAGGCCAATTTTGGCGCGACACCGCCCAGGCCCATTTTGGCGCGACACCGCCCGGGCCGATTTAGGCGCGACACCGCTCAGGCCCATTTTGGCGTGACACCGCCCGGGCCCATTTTGACGCGGCACCGCCCGGGCCCATTTAGGCGCGGCACCGCCCGGGCCCATTTTGGCGCGGCACCGCCCGGGCACATTTAGGCGCGACAACGCCCGGGCCCATTTTGGCACGACACCGCGAGGGCCGATTTTGGTGCGGCACCGTCCGGGCCCATTTTGGCGCGGCACCGCCCGGGCCCATTTTGACGCGGCACCGCCCGGGCCCATTTAGGCGCGGCACCGCCCGGGCCCATTTTGGCGCGGCACCGCCCGGGCACATTTAGGCGCGACAACGCCCGGGCCCATTTTGGCACGACACCGCGAGGGCCTATTTTGGCGCGGCACCGCCCGGGCACATTTTGGCGCGGCACCGCCCGGGCCCACTTAGGCGCGACACCGCCCGGGCCCATTTTGGCGCGGCACCGCCCGGACCCATTTAGGCGCGACATTGCCCGGGCCCATTTAGGCGCGACACCGCCCGGGCCCATTTTGGCGCGACACCGCCCAGGCCCATTTTGGCGTGGCACCGCCCGGACCCATTTTGGCGCGGCACCGCCCGGGCCCATTTTGGCGCGGCACCGCCCGGGCCCATTTTGGAGCGGCACCGCCCGGGCCCATTTAGGCGCGACACCGCCCAGGCCCATTTTGGCGCGACACCGCCCGGGCCCGTTTAGGCGCGACACCGCCCGGGCCCATTTATGCGCGACACCGCCCGGGCCGATTTTGGCGCGGCATCGCCCGGGCCCATTTAGGCGCGACACCGCCCGGGCCCATTTTGGCGCGGCACCTCCAGGGCCAATTTAGGCGTGACATGCCCGGGCCCATTTTGGCGCGACACCGCCCGGGCCCATTTTGGCGCGGCACTGCCCGGGCCCATTTTGGCGCGACACCGCCCGGGCCCATTTTGGCGTGCACCGCCAGGGCCCATTTAGGCGCGACACAGCCCGGGCCCATTTAGGCGCGACACCGCCCGGGCCCATTTTGGCGCGGCACCGCCCAGGCCAATTTTGGCACGACACCGCCCGGGCCCATTTTGGCGCGACACCGCCCGGGCCCATTTTAACGCGGCACCGCCCGGGCCCATTTTGGCGCGGCACCGCCCGGGCCCATTTAGGCGCGACACCGCCCGGGCCCATTTTGGGGCAGCACGGCCCGGGCCCATTTAGGCGCGACACCGCCCGGGCCCATTTTTGCGCGGCACCGCCTGGACCCATTTTGGCGCGGCACCGCCCGGGCCCATTTAGGCGCGACACCGCCCAGGCTAATTTTGGCGCGACACCGCCCGGGCCCATTTTGGCGCGACACCGCCCGGGCCCATTTTGGCGCGGCACCGCCCGGGCCCATTTTGGCGCGGCACCGCCCGGGCCCATTTAGGCGCGACACTGCCCGGGCCCATTTTGGCGCGACACCGCCCGGGCCCATTTTGGCGCGACACCACCCGGGCCCATTTTGGCGCGACACCGCCTGGGCCCATTTTGGGTTAGGGTTAGAGTTAGGGTTAGGGTTAGGGTTAGGGTTAGGTTTAGGGTTAGGGTTAGGGTTAGGGTTAGGGTTAGGGTTAGGGTTAGGGTGTACCTCCCCAGAGGACTGAAACCAGCTTGATTATATGCTACAAGAGGCTTGACCACGTAGGTGCAGTATTACCAAGAGACTGAGCGGGATCACCTTCTTCATCTGCAAAGGGTAAGTCTGTGACTACCTCTGTTGGGCCCATTTAGGCGCGGCACCACCCGGGCCCATTTTGGCGCGACACCGCCCAGGCCAATTTTGGCGCGACACTGCCCAGGCCCATTTTGGCGCGGCACCGCCCGGGCCCATTTTGGCGCGGCACCGCCCGGGCCCATTTAGGCGCGACACTGCCCGGGCCCATTTTGGCGCGGCAGCGCACGGGCCCACTTAGGCGCGACACCGCCCGGGCCCATTTTGGCGCGGCACCGCCCGGACCCATTTAGGCGCGACATTGCCCGGGCCCATTTAGGCGCGACACCGCCCGGGCCCATTTTGGCGCGACACCGCCCAGGCCCATTTTGGCGTGGCACCGCCCGGACCCATTTTGGCGCGGCACCGCCCGGGCCCATTTTGGAGCAGCACCGCCCGGGCCCATTTAGGCGCGACACCGCCCAGGCCCATTTTGGCGCGGCATCGCCCGGGCCCGTTTAGGAGCTACACCGCCCGGGACCATTTAGGCGCGACACCGCCCGGGCCGATTTAGGCGCTACACCGCCCAGGCCCATTTTGGCGAGGCATCGCCCGGGCCCATTTAGGCGCGACACCGCCCGGGCCAATTTTGGTGCGACACCGCCCGGGCCCATTTTGGCACGACACCGCCCGGGCCCATTTAGCGCGGCACCGCCCAGGCCCATTTTGGCGCGGCACCGCCCGGGCCGATTTTGGCGCGGCATCGCCCGGGCCCATTTAGGCGCGACACCGCCCAGGCCCATTTTGGCGCGGCACCTCCAGGGCCCATTTAGGCGCGACATGCCCGGGCCCATTTTGGCGCGACACCGCCCGGGCCCATTTTGGCGCGGCACCGCCCGGGCCCATTTTGGCGCGACACCGCCCGGGCCCATTTTGGCGTGCACCGCCAGGGCCCATTTAGGCGCGACACAGCCCGGCCCCATTTAGGCGCGACACCGCCAGGGCCCATTTTGACGCGGCACCGCCCGGGCCCATTTAGGCGCGACACCGCCCGGGCCCATTTTGGCGTGGCACCGCCCGTGCCCATTTTGGCGCGGCACCGCCCGGGCCCATTTAGGCGCGACACCTCCCAGGCCAATTTTGGCGCGACACCGCCCGGGCCCATTTTGGCGCGACACCGCCCGGGCCCATTTTGGCGCGGCACCGATCAGGCCCATTTTGGCGCGGCACCGCCCGGGCCCATTTAGGCGCGACACCGCCCAGGCCCATTTAGGCGCGGCACCGCCCGGGCCGATTTTGGCGCGGCATCGCCCGGGCCCATTTAGGCGCGACACCGCCCAGGCCCATTTTGGCGCGGCACCTCCAGGGCCCATTTAGGCGCGACATGCCCGGGCCCATTTTGGCGCGACACCGCCCGGGCCCATTTTGGCGCGGCACCGCCCGGGCCCATTTTGGCGCGACACCGCCCGGGCCCATTTTGGCGTGCACCGCCAGGGCCCATTTAGGCGCGACACAGCCCGGCCCCATTTAGGCGCGACACCGCCAGGGCCCATTTTGACGCGGCACCGCCCGGGCCCATTTAGGCGCGACACCGCCCGGGCCCATTTTGGCGCGGCACCGCCCGGGCCAATTTAGGCGCGGCACCGCCCGGGCCCATTTAGGCGCGACACTGCCCGTGCCCATTTTGGCGCGGCACCGCCCGGGCCCATTTAGGCGCGAAACCGCCCAGGCCAATTTTGGCGCGACACCGCCCGGGCCCATTTTGGCGCGACACCGCCCGGGCCCATTTTGGCGCGGCACCGATCAGGCCCATTTTGGCACGACACCGCCCGGGCCCATTTAGCGCGGCACCGCCCAGGCCCATTTTGGCGCGGCACCGCCCGGGCCGATTTTGGCGCGGCATCGCCCGGGCCCATTTAGGCGCGACACCGCCCAGGCCCATTTTGGCGCGGCACCTCCAGGGCCCATTTAGGCGCGACATGCCCGGGCCCATTTTGGCGCGGCACCGCCCGGGCCCATTTTGGCGCGACACCGCCCGGGCCCATTTTGGCGTGCACCGCCTGGGCCCATTTAGGCGCGTCACAGCCCGGCCCCATTTAGGCGCGACACCGCCAGGGCCCATTTTGACGCGGCACCGCCCGGGCCCATTTAGGCGCGACACCGCCCGGGCCCATTTTGGCGCGGCACCGCCCGGGCCAATTTAGGCGCGGCACCGCCCGGGCCCATTTAGGCGCGACACTGCCCGTGCCCATTTTGGCGCGGCACCGCCCGGGCCCATTTAGGCGCGACACCGCCCAGGCCAATTTTGGCGCGACACCGCCCGGGCCCATTTTGGCGCGACACCGCCCAGGCCCATTTTGGCGCGGCACCGCCCGGGCCCATTTTGTCGCGACACCGCCCGGGCCCATTTTGGCGCGGCACCACCCGGGCCCATTTAGGCACGACACCGCCCGGGCCCATTTTGGGGCAGCACGGCCCGGGCCCATTTAGGCGCGACACCGCCCGGGCCCATTTTGGCGCGGCACCGCCTGGACCCATTTTGGCGCGGCACCGCCCGGGCCCATTTAGGCGCGACACCGCCCAGGCCAATTTTGGCGCGACACCGCCCGGGCCCATTTTGGCGCGACACCGCCCGGGCCCATTTTGGCGCGGCACCGCCCGGGACCATTTTGGCGCGGCACCGCCCGGGCCCATTTTGGGTTAGGGTTAGGGTTAGGGTTAGGGTTAGGGTTAGGGTTAGGGTTAGGGTGTACCTCCCCAGAGGACTGAAACCAGCTTGATTATATGCTACAAGAGGCTTGACCACGTAGGTGCAGTATTACCAAGAGACTGAGCGGGATCACCTTCTTCATCTGCAAAGGGTAAGTCTGTGACTACCTCTGTTGGGCCCATTTTGGTGCGGCACTGCCCGGGCCCATTTTGGCGCGACACCGCCCGGGCCCATTTTGGCGCGGCACCGCCAGGGCCCATTTAGGCGCGGCAGCACCCGGGCCCATTTTGGCGCGACACCGCCCAGGCCAATTTTGGCGCGACACTGCCCAGGCCCATTTTGGCGCGGCACTGCCCGGGCCCATTTTGGCGCGGCACCGCCCGGACCCATTTAGGCGCGACATTGCCCGGGCCCATTTAGGCGCGACACCGCCCGGGCCCATTTTGGCGCGACATCGCCCAGGCCCATTTTGGCGCGGCATCGCCCGGGCCCATTTTGGCGCGGCACCGCCAGGGCCCATTTAGGCGCGACTTTGCCCGGACCCATTTTGGCGCGGCACCGCCCGGGCCCATTTTGGCGTGGCACCTCCCGGGCCCATTTTGGAGCAGCACCGCCCGGGCCCATTTAGGCGCGACACCGCCCGGCCCATTTTGGCGCGAAACCGCCCGGGCCCGTTTAGGAGCGACACCGCCCGGGACCATTTAGGCGCGACACAGCCCGGGCCGATTTAGGCGCTACACCGCCCAGGCCCATTTTGGCGCGGCACCGCCCGGGCCCATTTAGGCGCGACACCGCCCGGGCCAATTTTGGTGCGACACCGCCCGGGCCCATTTTGGCACGACACCGCCCGGGCCCATTTTGGCGCGGCACCGCCCAGGCCCATTTTGGCGCGGCACCGCCCGGGCCCATTTTGGCGCGGCACCGCCAGGGCCCATTTAGGCGCGACACCGCCCGGGCCCATTTAGGCGCGGCACCGCCCGGGCCGATTTTGGCGCGGCATCGCCCGGGCCCATTTAGGCGCGACACCGCCCGGGCCCATTTTGGCGCGGCACCTGCAGGGCCCATTTAGGCGCGACACTCCCGGGCCCATTTTGGCGCGACACCGCCCGGGCCCATTTTGGCGTGGATCCGCCCGGGCCCATTTTGGCGCGACACCGCCAGGGCCCATTTTGGCGTGCACCGCCAGGGCCCATTTAGGCGCGACACAGCCCGGCCCCATTTAGGCGCGACACCGCCAGGGCCCATTTTGACGCGGCACCGCCCGGGCCCATTTAGGCGCGACACCGCCCGGGCCCATTTTGGCGCGGCACCGCCCGGGCCAATTTAGGCGCGGCACCGCCCGGGCCCATTTAGGCGCGACACTGCCCGTGCCCATTTTGGCGCGGCACCGCCCGGGCCCATTTAGGCGCGACACCGCCCAGGCCAATTTTGGCGCGACACCGCCCGGGCCCATTTTGGCGCGACACCGCCCGGGCCCATTTTGGCGCGGCACCGAGCAGGCCCATTTTGGCGCGGCACCGCCCGGGCCCATTTTGGCGCGGCACCGCCCGGGCCCATTTAGGCGCGACACCGCCCGGGCCCATTTAGGCGCGGCACCGCCCGGTCCGATTTTGGCGCGGCATCGCCTGGGCCCATTTAGGCGCGACACCGCCCGGGCCCATTTTGGCGCGGCACCGCCAGGGCCCATTTTGGCGCGACACTGCCCGGGCCCATTTAGGCGCGACACTGCCCGGGCCCATTTTAGCGCGACACCGCCCGGGCCCATTTTGGCGCGGCACCGCCCGGGCCCATTTTGGCGCGACACCGCCCGGGCCCATTTTGGCGCGGCACCGCCCGGGCCCATTTTGGCGCGACACCGCCCAGGCCCATTTTGGCGCGACACCGCCCAGGCCCATTTTGGCGCGGTACTGCCCGGGCCCATTTAGGCGCGGCACCGCCCAGGCCCATTTTGGCGCGGCACCGCCCGGGCCCATTTTGGAGCGGCACCGCCGGGGCCCATTTTGGCGCGGCACCGCCCGGGCCCATTTTGGCGCGACACCGCCCGGGCCCATTTTGGCGCGGCACCACCCGGGCCCATTTAGGCACGACACCGCCCGGGCCCATTTTGGGGCAGCACGGCCCGGGCCCATTTAGGCGCGACACCGCCCGGGCCCATTTTGGCGCGGCACCGCCTGGACCCATTTTGGCGCGGCACCGCCCGGGCCCATTTAGGCGCGACACCACCCAGGCCAATTTTGGCGCGACACCGCCCGGGCCCATTTTGGCGCGACACCGCCCGGGCCCATTTTGGCGCGGCACCGCCCGGGCCCATTTAGGCGCGACACTGCCCGGGCCCATTTTGGCGCGATACCGCCCGGGCCCATTTTGGCGCGACACCACCCGGGCCCATTTTGGCGCGACACCGCCTAGGCCCATTTTGGGTTAGGGTTAGGGTTAGGGTTAGGCTTAGGGTTAGGGTTAGGTTTAGGTTTAGGGTTAGGGTTAGGGTTAGGGTTAGGGTTAGGGTTAGGGTTAGGGTTAGGGTTAGGGTTAGGGTTAGGGTTAGGGTTAGGGTTAGGGTTAGGGTTAGGGTTAGGGTTAGGGTTAGGGTTAGGGTTAGGGTTAGGGTTAGGGTTAGGGTTAGGGTTAGGGTTAGGGTTAGGGTGTACCTCCCCAGAGGACTGAAACCAGCTTGATTATATGCTACAAGAGGCTTGACCACGTAGGTGCAGTATTACCAAGAGACTGAGCGGGATCACCTTCTTCATCTGCAAAGGGTAAGTCTGTGACTACCTCTGTTGGGCCCATTTAGGCGCGGCACCGCCCGGGCCCATTTTGGCGCGACACCGCCTGGGCCCATTTTGGCGCGGCACCGCCAGGGCCCATTTAGGCGCGACACTGACCGGGCCCATTTTGGCGCGGCACCGCCCGGGCCGATTTTGGGGCGGCATCGCCTGGGCCCATTTAGGCGCGACACCGCCCGGGCCCATTTTGGCGCGGCACCGCAAGGGCCCATTTGGCGCGACACTGCCCGGGCCCATTTAGGCGCGACACTGCCCGGGCCCATTTTAGCGCGACACCGCCCGGGCCCATTTTGGCGCGGCACCGCCCGGGCCCATTTTGGCGCGACACCGCCCGGGCCCATTTTGGCGCGGCACCGCCCGGGCCCATTTTGGCGCGACACCGCCCAGGCCCATTTTGGCGCGACACCGCCCGGGCCCATTTTGGCGCGGTACTGCCCGGGCCCATTTAGGCGCGGCACCGCCCAGGCCCATTTTGGCGCGGCACCGCCAGGACCCATTTAGGCGCGACATTGCCCGGGCCCATTTAGGCGCGCCACCGCCCGGGCCCATTTTGGCGCGGCACCGCCCGGGCCCATTTTGGAGCGGCACCGCCCGGGCCCATTTTGGCGCGGCACCGCCCGGGCCCATTTTGGCGCGACACCGCCCGGGCCCATTTTGGCGCGGCACCCTCCGGGCCCATTTAGGCACGACACCGCCCGGGCCCATTTTGGGGCAGCACGGCCCGGGCCCATTTAGGCGCGACACCGCCCGGGCCCATTTTGGCGCGGCACCGCCTGGACCCATTTTGGCGCGGCACCGCCCGGGCCCATTTAGGCGCGACACCGCCCAGGCCAATTTTGGCGCGACACCGCCCGGGCCCATTTTGGCGCGACACCGCCCGGGCCCATTTTGGCGCGGCACCGCCCGGGCCCATTTAGGCGCGACACTGCCCGGGCCCATTTTGGCGCGACACCGCCCGGGCCCATTTTGGCGCGATACCACCCGGGCCCATTTTGGCGCGACACCGCCTGGGCCCATTTTGGGTTAGGGTTAGGGTTAGGGTTAGGCTTAGGGTTAGGTTTAGGGTTAGGGTTAGGGTTAGGGTTAGGGTTAGGGTTAGGGTTAGGGTTAGGGTTAGGGTTAGGGTTAGGGTTAGGGTTAGGGTTAGGGTTAGGGTTAGGGTTAGGGTTAGGGTTAGGGTTAGGGTTAGGGTTAGGGTGTACCTCCCCAGAGGACTGAAACCAGTTTGATTATATGCTACAAGAGGCTTGACCACGTAGGTGCAGTATTACCAAGAGACTGAGCGGGATCACCTTCTTCATCTGCAAAGGGTAAGTCTGTGACTACCTCTGTTGGGCCCATTTAGGCGCGGCACCGCCCGGGCCCATTTTGGCGCGACACCGCCCGGGCCCATTTTGGCGCGGCACCGCCAGGGCCCATTTAGGCGCGACACTGACCGGGCCCATTTTGGCGCGACACCGCCCGGGCCCATTTTTGCGCGACACCGCCCGGGCCCATTTTGATGCGGCACCTCCCGGGCCAATTTTGTCGCGGCACCGCCCGGGCCCATTTTGGAGCGGCACCGCCCGGGCCCATTTAGGCGCGGCACCGCCCGGGCCCATTTTGGCGCGGCACCGCCAGGACCCATTTAGGCGCGACATTGCCCGGGCCCATTTAGGCGCGACACCGCCCGGGCCCATTTTGGCGCGACACCGCCCAGGCCCATTTTGGCGCGGCACCGCCTAGGCCCATTTTGGAGCGGCACCGCCCGGGCCCATTTTGGGGCAGCACGGCCCGGGCCCATTTAGTCGCGACACCGCCCGGGCCCATTTTGGCGCGGCACAGCCCGGCCCCATTTAGGCGCGGCACCGCCCGGGCCCATTTTGGCGCGGCACCGCCCGGGCCCATTTTGGAGCGGCACCGCCCGGGACCATTTTGGCGCGGCACCGCCCGGGGCCATTTCGGCGCGGCACCGCCCGGGCCCATTTAGGCGCGACACCGCCCGGGCCCATTTAGGCGCGACACCGCCCGGGCCCATTTTGGCGCGACACCGCCCAGGCCCATTTTGGCGCGGCACCGCCCCGGCCCATTTTGGAGCGACACCGCCCGGGCCCATTATGGGGCAGCACGGCCCGGGCCCATTTAGGCGCGACACCGCCCGGGCCCATTTTGGCGCGGCACCGCCCGGACCCATTTTGGAGCGGCACCGCCCGGGACCATTTTGGCACGACACCGCCCGGGCCCATTTTGGCGCGGCACCGCCCAGGCCCATTTTGGCGCGGCACCGCCCGGGCCCATTTTGGCGCGGCACCGCCAGGGCCCATTTAGGCGCGACACCGCCCGGGCCCATTTAGGCGCGGTACCGCCCGGGCCGATTTTGGCGCGGCATCGCCCGGGCCCATTTAGTCGCGACACCGCCCGGGCCCATTTTGGCGCGGCACCTCCAGGGCACATTTAGGCGCGACATGCCCGGGCCCATTTTGGCGCGACACCGCCAGGGCCCATTTTGACGCGGCACCGCCCGGGCCCATTTAGGTGCGACACCGCCCGGGCCCATTTTGGCGCGGCACCGCTCGGGCCAATTTAGGCGCGGCACCGCCCGGGCCCATTTAGGCGCGACACTGCCCGTGCCCATTTTGGCGCGGCACCGCCCGGGCCCATTTAGGCGTGACACCGCCCAGGCCAATTTTGGCGCGACACCGCCCGGGCCCATTTTGGCGCGACACCGCCCGGGCCCATTTTGGCGCGGCACCGATCAGGCCCGTTTTGGCGCGGCACCGCCCGGGCCCATTTTGGCTCGGCACCGCCCGGGCCCATTTAGGCGCGACACCGCCCGGGCCCGTTTAGGCGCGGCACCGCCCGGGCCGATTTTGGCGCGGCATCGCCTGGGCCCATTTAGGCGCGACACCGCCCGGGCCCATTTTGGCGCGGCACCGCCAGGGCCCATTTGGCGCGACACTGCCCGGGCCCATTTAGGCGCGACACTGCCCGGGCCCATTTTAGCGCGACACCGCCCGGGCCCATTTTGGCGCGGCACCGCCCGGGCCCATTTTGGCGCGACACCGCCCGGGCCCATTTTGGCGCGGCACCGCCCGGGCCCATTTTGGCGCGACACCGCCCAGGCCCATTTTGGCGCGACACCGCCCGGGCCCATTTTGGCGCGGTACTGCCCGGGCCCATTTAGGCGCGGCACCGCCCGGGCCCATTTTGGCGCGGCACCGCCCGGGCCCATTTTGGCGCGGCACCGCCCGGGCCCATTTTGGAGCGGCACCGCCCGGGCCCATTTAGGCGCAGCACCGCCCGGGCCCATTTTGGCGCGGCACCGCCAGGACCCATTTAGGCGCGACATTGCCCGGGCCCATTTAGGCGCGACACCGCCCGGGCCCATTTTGGCGCGACACCGCCCAGGCCCATTTTGGCGCGGCACCGCCTAGGCCCATTTTGGAGCGGCACCGCCCGGGCCCATTTTGGGGCAGCACGGCCCGGGCCCATTTAGGCGCGACACCGCCCGGGCCCATTTTGGCGCGGCACAGCCCGGCCCCATTTAGGCGCGGCACCGCCCGGGCCCATTTTGGCGCGGCACCGCCCGGGCCCATTTTGGAGCGGCACCGCCCGGGACCATTTTGGCGCGGCACCGCCCGGGGCCATTTCGGCGCGGCACCGCCCGGGCCCATTTAGGCGCGACACCTCCAGGGCCCATTTAGGCGCAACATGCCCGGGCCCATTTTGGCGCGACACCGCCCGGGCCCATTTTGGCGCGGATCCGCCCGGGCCCATTTTGGCGCGACACCGCCCGGGCCCATTTTGGCGTGCACCGCCAGGGCCCATTTAGGCGCGACACAGCCCGGCCCCATTTAGGAGCGACACCGCCAGGGCCCATTTTGACGCAGCACCGCCCGGGCCCATTTAGGCGCGACACCGCCCGGGCCCATTTTTGCGCGGCACCGCCCGGGCCAATTTAGGCGCGGCACCGCCCGGGCCCATTTAGGCGCGACACTGCCCGTGCCCATTTTGGCGCGGCACCGCCCGGGCCCATTTAGGCGCGACACCGCCCAGGCCAATTTTGGCGCGACACCGCCCGGGCCCATTTTGGCGCGACACCGCCCGGGCCCATTTTGGCGCGGCACCGATCAGGCCCATTTTGGCGCGGCACCGCCCGGGCCCATTTTGGCGCGGCACCGCCCGGGCCCATTTAGGCGCGACACCGCCCGGGCCCGTTTAGGCGCGGCACCGCCCGGGCCGATTTTGGCGCGGCATCGCCTGGGCCCATTTAGGCGCGACACCGCCCGGGCCCATTTTGGCGCGGCACCGCCAGGGCCCATTTTGGCGCGACACTGCCCGGGCCCATTTAGGCGCGACACCGCCCGGGCCCATTTTGGCGCGGCACCGCCTGGACCCATTTTGGCGCGGCACCGCCCGGGCCCATTTAGGTGCGACACCGCCCAGGCCAATTTTGGCGCGACACCGCCTGGGCCCATTTTGGCGCGACACCGCCCGGGCCCATTTTGGCGCGGCACCGCCCGGGCCCATTTAGGCGCGACACTGCCCGGGCCCATTTTGGCGCGACACCGCCCAGCCCCATTTAGGCGCGACACCGCCAGGGCCCATTTTGACGCGGCACCGCCCGGGCCCATTTAGGCGCGACACCGCCCGGGCCCATTTTGGCGCGGCACCGCCCGGGCCAATTTAGGCGCGGCACCGCCCGGGCCCATTTAGGCGCGACACTGCCCGTGCCCATTTTGGCGCGGCACCGCCCGGGCCCATTTAGGCGCGACACCGCCCAGGCCAATTTTGGCGCGACACCGCCCGGGCCCATTTTGGCGCGACACCGCCCGGGCCCATTTTGGCGCGGCACCGATCAGGCCCATTTTGGCGCGGCACCGCCCGGGCCCATTTTGGCGCGGCACCGCCCGGGCCCATTTAGGCGCGACACCGCCCGGGCCCGTTTAGGCGCGGCACCGCCCGGGCCGATTTTGGCGCGGCATCGCCTGGGCCCATTTAGGCGCGACACCGCCCGGGCCCATTTTGGCGCGGCACCGCCAGGGCCCATTTTGGCGCGACACTGCCCGGGCCCATTTAGGCGCGACACTGCCCGGGCCCATTTTAGCGCGACACCGCCCGGGCCCATTTTGGCGCGACACCGCCCGGGCCCATTTTGGCGCGACACCGCCAGGGCCCATTTTGACGCGGCACCGCCCGGGCCCATTTTTGCGCGGCACCGCCCGGGCCCATTTTGGCGCGACACCGCCCGGGCCCATTTTGGCGCGGCACCGCCCGGGCCCATTTTGGCGCGACACCGCCAGGGCCCATTTTGACGCGGCACCGCCCGGGCCCATTTTGGCGCGACACCGCCCGGGCCCATTTTGGCGCGGTACTGCCCGGGCCCATTTAGGCGCGACACCGCCCGGGCCCATTTTGGCGCGGCACCGCCCGGGCCCATTTTGGAGCGGCACCGCCCGGGCCCATTTTGGCGCGGCACCGCCCGGGCCCATTTTGGCGCGACACCGCCCGGGCCCATTTTGGCGCGGCACCACCCGGGCCCATTTAGGCACGACACCGCCCGGGCCCATTTTGGGGCGGCACGGCCCGGGCCCATTTAGGCGCGACACCGCCCGGGCCCATTTTGGCGCGGCACCGCCTGGACCCATTTTGGCGCGGCACCGCCCGGGCCCATTTAGGCGCGACACCGCCCAGGCCAATTTTGGCGCGACACCGCCCGGGCCCATTTTGGCGCGACACCGCCCGGGCCCATTTTGGCGCGGCACCGCCCGGGCCCATTTAGGCGCGACACTGCCCGGGCCCATTTTGGCGCGACACCGCCCGGGCCCATTTTGGCGCGACACCACCCGGGCCCATTTTGGCGCGACACCGCCTGGGCCCATTTTGGGTTAGGGTTAGGGTTAGGGTTAGGCTTAGGGTTAGGGTTAGGTTTAGGGTTAGGGTTAGGGTTAGGGTTAGGGTTAGGGTTTGGGTTAGGGTTAGGGTTAGGGTTAGGGTTAGGGTTAGGGTTAGGGTTAGGGTTAGGGTTAGGGTTAGGGTTAGGGTTAGGGTCTACCTCCCCAGAGGACTGAAACCAGCTTGATTATATGCTACAAGAGGCTTGACCACGTAGGTGCAGTATTACCAAGAGACTGAGCGGGATCACCTTCTTCATCTGCAAAGGGTAAGTCTGTGACTACCTCTGTTGGGCCCATTTAGGCGCGGCACCGCCCGGGCCCATTTAGGCGCGACACCGCCCGGGCCCATTTTGGCGTGGCACCGCCCGGGCCCATGTAGGCGCGACTCCGCCCGGGCCCATTTTGGCGCGACAATGCCCGGGCCCATTTTGGCGCGACACCGCCCGGGCCCATTTTGGCACGAAACCGCCAGGGCCCATTTAGGCGCGACACCACCCGGGCCCATTTTGGCACGACACCGTCTGGGCCCATTTTAGGTTAGGGTTAGGGTTAGGGTTAGGGTTAGGGTTAGGGTTATGTTTAGGGTTAGGGTTAGGGTTAGGGTTAGGGTTAGTGTTAGGGTTAGGGTTAGGGTTAGGGTTAGGGTTAGGGTTAGGGTTAGGGTTAGGGTTAGGGTTAGGGTTAGGGTTAGGGTTAGGGTTAGGGTTAGGGTTAGGGTTAGGGTTAGGGTTAGGGTGTACCTCCCCAGAGGACTGAAACCAGCTTGATTATATGCTACAAGAGGCTTGACCACGTAGGTGCAGTATTACCAAGAGACTGAGCGGGATCACCTTCTTCATCTGCAAAGGGTAAGTCTGTGACTACCTCTGTTGGGCCCATTTAGGCGCGGCACCACCCGGGCCCATTTTGGAGCGACACCGCCCAGGCCAATTTTGGCGCGACACCGCCCGGGCCCATTTTGGCGCGACACCGCCCGGGCCCATTTTGGCGCGACACAGCCCGGGCCCATTTTGGCGCGGCACCGCTCAGGCCCATTTTGGCGTGGCACCGCCCGGGCCCATTTTGGCGCGGCACCGCCAGGGCCCATTTAGGCGCGACACCGCCAGGGCCCATTTTGGCGCGGCACCGCCCGGGCCCATTTTGGCGCGAAACCGCCCGGGCCCATTTTGGCGCGACAACGGCCAGGCCCATTTTGGCGCGACACCGCCCGGGCCCGTTTTGACGCGGCACCGCCCGGGCCCATTTTGGCGCGGCACCGCCCGGGCCCATTTTGGCGCGGCACCGCCCGGGCCCATTTTGGAGTGGCACCGCCCAGGCCCATTTAGGCGCGGCACCGCCAGGACCCATTTAGGCGCGACATTGCCCGGGCCCATTTAGGCGCGACACCGCCCGGGCCCATTTTGGCGCGACACCACCCAGGCCCATTTTGGCGCGACACCGCCCGGGCCCATTTTGGAGGGGCACCGCCCGGGACCATTTTGGCGCGGCACCGCCCGGGGCCATTTCGGCGCGGCACCGCCCGGGCCCATTTAGGCGCGACACCGCCCGGGCCCATTTTGGCGCAACACCGCCCGGGCCCATTTTGGCGCGGCAACGCCTGGGCCCATTTAGGCGCGACACCGCCCGGGCCCATTTTGTGGCGGCACGGCCCGGGCCCATTTAGGAGCGACACCGCCCGGACCCATTTTGGCGCGACACCGACCGGGCCCATTTTGGCTCGACACCGCCCGGGCCCATTTTGGCGCGGCACCGCCCGGGCCCATTTTGGCGCGGCACCACCCGGGCCCATTTTGGCGCGGCACCGCCCGGGCTCATTTTGTCGCGGCACCGCCCGGGCCCATGTAGGCGCGACTCCGCCCGGGCCAATTTTGGCGCGACAATGCCCGGGCCCATTTTGGCGCGACACCGCCCGGGCCCATTTTGGCACGACACCGCCAGGGCCCATTTAGGCGCGACACCACCCGGGCCCATTTTGGCGCGACACCGCCTGGGCCCATTTTAGGTTAGGGTTAGGGTTAGGGTTAGGGTTAGGGTTAGGGTTAGGTTTAGGGTTAGGGTTAGGGTTAGGGTTAGGGTTAGGGTTAGGGTTAGGGTTAGGGTTAGGGTTAGGGTTAGGTTTAGGTTTAGGGTTAGGGTTAGGGTTAGGGTTAGGGTTAGGGTGTACCTCCCCAGAGGAATGAAATCAGTTTGATTATATGCTACAAGAGGCTTGACCACGTAGGTGCAGTATTACCAAGAGACTGAGCGGGATCACCTTCTTCATCTGCAAAGGGTAAGTCTGTGACTACCTCTGTTGGGCCCATTTAGGCGCGGCACCACCCGGGCCCATTTTGGCGCGACAACGCCCAGGCCAATTTTGGCGCGACACCGCCCGGGCCCATTTTGGCGCGACACCGCCCGGGCCCATTTTGGCGCGACACCACCCAGGCCCATTTTGGCGCGGCACCGCCCGGGCCCATTTTGGCGCGGCACCGCCCGGGCCCATTTTGGAGCGGCACCGCCCGGGCCCATTATGGCGCGACACCGCCCGGGCCCATTTTGGCGCGGCACCGCCCGGGCCCATTTAGGCGCGACACCGCCCAGGCCCATTTTGGGGCAGCACGGCCCGGGCCCGTTTAGGCGCGACACTGCCTGGGCCCATTTTGGCGCGACACCGCCTGGGCCCATTTTGGCGCGGCACAGCCCGGGCCCATTTTGGCGCGACACCGCCCAGGCCCATTTTGGCGCGGCACCGCCCGGGCCCATTTTGGCGCGGCACCGACCGGGCCCATTTTGGAGCGGCACGGCCCGGGCCCATTTTGGCGCGACACAGCCCGGGCCCATTTTGGCGCGGCACCGCCCGGGCCCATTTTGGCGCGGCACCGCCCGGGCCCATTTTGGAGCGGCACGGCCCGGGCCCATTTTGGAGCGACACCGCCCGTGCCCATTTTGGTGCGGCACCGTCCGGGCCCATTTTGGCGCGGCACCGCCCGGGCCCATTTTGACGCGGCACCGCACGGGCCCATTTTGGCGTGACACCGCCCGGGCCCATTTTGACGCGGCACCGCCCGGGCCCATTTTGGCGCGACACCGCCCGTGCCCATTTTGGTGCGGCACCGTCAGGGCCCATTTTGGCGCGGCACCGCCCGGGCCCATTTAGGCGCGGCACCGCCCGGGCCCATTTTGGCGCGGCACCGCCCGGGCACATTTAGGCGCGACAACGCCCGGGCCCATTTTGGCACGACACCGCGAGGGCCTATTTTCGCGCGGCACCGCCCGGGCACATTTTGGCGCGGCACCGCCCGGGCCCACTTAGGCGCGACACCGCCCGGGCCCATTTTGGCGCGGCACCGCCCGGACCCATTTAGGCGCGACATTGCCCGGGCCCATTTAGGCGCGACACCGCCCGGGCCCATTTTGGCGCGACACCGCCCAGGCCCATTTTGGCGTGGCACCGCCTGGACCCATTTTGGCGCGGCACCGCCCGGGCCCATTTTGGCGCGGCACCGCCCGGGCCCATTTATGCGCGACACCGCCCGGGCCGATTTTGGCGCGGCATCGCCCGGGCCCATTTAGGCGCGACACCGCCCGGGCCCATTTTGGCGCGGCACCTCCAGGGCCAATTTAGGCGTGACATGCCCGGGCTCATTTTGGCGCGACACCGCCCGTGCCCATTTTGGCGCGGCACCGCCCGGGCCCATTTTGGCGCGACACCGCCCGGGCCCATTTTGGCGTGCACCGCCAGGGCCCATTTAGGCGCGACACAGCCCGGGCCCATTTAGGCGCGACACCGCCCGGGCCCATTTTGGCGCGGCACCGCCCAGGCCAATTTTGGCACGACACCGCCCGGGCCCATTTTAACGCGGCACCGCCCGGGCCCATTTTGGCGCGGCACCGCCCGGGCCCATTTTGGCGCGGCACCGCCCAGGGCAATTTTGGCACGACACCGCCCGGGCCCATTTTAACGCGGCACCGCCCGGGCCCATTTTGGCGCGGCACCGCCCGGGCCCATTTTGGCGCGGCACCGCCAGGGCCCATTTAGGCGCGACACCGCCCGGGCCCATTTTGGGGCAGCACGGCCCGGGCCCATTTAGGCGCGACACCGCCCGGGCCCATTTTGGCGCGGCACCGCCTGGACCCATTTTGGCGCGGCACCGCCCGGGCCCATTTAGGCGCGACACCGCCCAGGCTAATTTTGGCGCGACACCGCCCGGGCCCATTTTGGCGCGACACCGCCCGGGCCCATTTTGGCGCGGAATCGCCCGGGCCCATTTTGGCGCGGCACCGCCCGGGCCCATTTAGGCGCGACACTGCCCGGGCCCATTTTGGCGCGACACCGCCCGGGCCCATTTTGGCGCGACACCACCCGGGCCCATTTTGGCGCGACACCGCCTGGGCCCATTTTGGGTTAGGGTTAGAGTTAGGGTTAGGGTTAGGGTTAGGGTTAGGTTTAGGGTTAGGGTTAGGGTTAGGGTTAGGGTTAGGGTTAGGGTTAGGGTTAGGGTGTACCTCCCCAGAGGACTGAAACCAGCTTGATTATATGCTACAAGAGGCTTGACCACGTAGGTGCAGTATTACCAAGAGACTGAGCGGGATCACCTTCTTCATCTGCAAAGGGTAAGTCTGTGACTACCTCTGTTGGGCCCATTTAGGCGCGGCACCACCCGGGCCCATTTTGGCGCGACACCGCCCAGGCCAATTTTGGCGCGACACTGCCCAGGCCCATTTTGGCGCGGCACCGCCCGGGCCCATTTTGGCGCGGCACCGCCCGGGCCCATTTAGGCGCGACACTGCCCGGGCCCATTTTGGCGCGGCACCGCCCGGGCCCACTTAGGCGCGACACCGCCCGGGCCCATTTTGGCGCGGCACCGCCCGGACCCATTTAGGCGCGACATTGCCCGGGCCCATTTAGGCGCGACACCGCCCGGGCCCATTTTGGCACGGCACCGCCCGGACCCATTTAGGCGCGACATTGCCCGGGCCCATTTAGGCGCGACACCGCCCGGGCCCATTTTGGCGCGACACCGCCCAGGCCCATTTTGGCGTGGCACCGCCCGGACCCATTTTGGCGCGGCACCGCCCGGGCCCATTTTGGAGCAGCACCGCCCGGGCCCATTTAGGCGCGACACCGCCCAGGCCCATTTTGGCGCGGCATCGCCCGGGCCCGTTTAGGAGCGACACCGCCCGGGACCATTTAGGCGCGACACCGCCCGGGCCGATTTAGGCGCTACACCGCCCAGGCCCATTTTGGCGCGGCACCGCCCGGGCCCATTTAGGCGCGACACCGCCCGGGCCAATTTTGGTGCGACACCGCCCGGGCCCATTTTGGCACGACACCGCCCGGGCCCATTTAGCGCGGCACCGCCCAGGCCCATTTTGGCGCGGCACCGCCCGGGCCGATTTTGGCGCGGCATCGCCCGGGCCCATTTAGGCGCGACACCGCCCAGGCCCATTTTGGCGCGGCACCTCCAGGGCCCATTTAGGCGCGACATGCCCGGGCCCATTTTGGCGCGGCACCGCCCGGGCCCATTTTGGCGCGACACCGCCCGGGCCCATTTTGGCGTGCACCGCCAGGGCCCATTTAGGCGCGACACAGCCCGGCCCCATTTAGGCGCGACACCGCCACGGCCCATTTTGACGCGGCACCGCCCGGGCCCATTTAGGCGCGACACCGCCCGGGCCCATTTTGGCGCGGCACCGCCCGGGCCAATTTAGGCGCGGCACCGCCCGGGCCCATTTAGGCGCGACACTGCCCGTGCCCATTTTGGCGCGGCACCGCCCGGGCCCATTTAGGCGCGAAACCGCCCAGGCCAATTTTGGCGCGACACCGCCCGGGCCCATTTTGGCGCGACACCGCCCGGGCCCATTTTGGCGCGGCACCGATCAGGCCCATTTTGGCACGACACCGCCCGGGCCCATTTAGCGCGGCACCGCCCAGGCCCATTTTGGCGCGGCACCGCCCGGGCCGATTTTGGCGCGGCATCGCCCGGGCCCATTTAGGCGCGACACCGCCCAGGCCCATTTTTGCGCGGCACCTCCAGGGCCCATTTAGGCGCGACATGCCCGGGCCCATTTTGGCGCGGCACCGCCCGGGCCCATTTTGGCGCGGCACCGCCCGGGCCCATTTTGGCGCGACACCGCCCGGGCCCATTTTGGCGTGCACCGCCAGGGCCCATTTAGGCGCGACACAGCCCGGCCCCATTTAGGCGCGACACCGCCAGGGCCCATTTTGACGCGGCACCGCCCGGGCCCATTTAGGCGCGACACCGCCCGGGCCCATTTTGGCGCGGCACCGCCCGGGCCAATTTAGGCGCGGCACCGCCCGGGCCCATTTAGGCGCGACACTGCCCGTGCCCATTTTGGCACGGCACCGCCCGGGCCCATTTAGGCGCGACACCGCCCAGGCCAATTTTGGCGCGACACCGCCCGGGCCCATTTTGGCGCGACACCGCCCGGGCCCATTTTGGCGCGGCACCGATCAGGCCCATTTTGGCGCGGCACCGCCCGGGCCCATTTTGGCGCGGCACCGCCCGGGCCGATTTTGGCGCGGCATCGCCCGGGCCCATTTAGGCGCGACACCGCCCGGGCCCATTTTGGCGCGGCACCGCCAGGGCCCATTTTGGCGCGACACTGCCCGGGCCCATTTAGGCGCGACACTGCCCGGGCCCATTTTAGCGCGACACCGCCTGGGCCCATTTTGGCGCGGCACCGACCGGGCCCATTTTGGCGCGACACCGCCCGGGCCCATTTTGGCGCGACATTGCCCGGGCCCATTTAGGCGCGACACCGCCCGGGCCCATTTAGGCGCGGCACCGCCCAGGCCCATTTTGGCGCGGCACCGCCAGGACCCATTTAGGCGCGACATTGCCCGGGCCCATTTAGGCGCGACACCGGCCGGGCCCATTTTGGCGCGGCACCGCCCGGGCCCATTTTGGAGCGGCACCGCCCGGGCCCATTTTGGCGCGGCACCGCCCGGGCCCATTTTGTCGCGACACCGCCCGGGCCCATTTTGGCGCGGCACCACCCGGGCCCATTTAGGCACGACTCCGCCCGGGCCCATTTTGGGGCAGCACGGCCCGGGCCCATTTAGGCGCGACACCGCCCGGGCCCATTTTGGCGCGGCACCGCCTGGACCCATTTTGGCGCGGCACCGCCCGGGCCCATTTAGGCGCGACACCGCCCAGGCCAATTTTGGCGCGACACCGCCCGGGCCCATTTTGGCGCGACACCGCCCGGGCCCATTTTGGCGCGACACCACCCGGGCCCATTTTGGCGCGACACCGCCTGGGCCCATTTTGGGTTAGGGTTAGGGTTAGGGTTAGGCTTAGGGTTAGGGTTAGGTTTAGGGTTAGGGTTAGGGTTAGGGTTAGGGTTAGGGTTAGGGTTAGGGTTAGGGTTAGGGTTAGGGTTAGGGTTAGGGTTAGGGTTAGGGTTAGGGTTAGGGTTAGGGTTAGGGTTAGGGTGTACCTCCCCAGAGGACTGAAACCAGCTTGATTATATGCTACAAGAGGCTTGACCACGTAGGTGCAGTATTACCAAGAGACTGAGCGGGATCACCTTCTTCATCTGCAAAGGGTAAGTCTGTGACTACCTCTGTTGGGCCCATTTTGGTGCGGCACTGCCCGGGCCCATTTTGGCGCGACACCGCCCGGGCCCATTTTGGCGCGGCACCGCCAGGGCCCATTTAGGCGCGGCACCACCCGGGCCCATTTTGGCGCGACACCGCCCAGGCCAATTTTGGCGCGACACTGCCCAGGCCCATTTTGGCGCGGCACTGCCCGGGCCCATTTTGGCGCGGCAGCGCCCGGGCCCACTTAGGCGCGACACCGCCCTGGCCCATTTTGGTGCGGCACCGCCCGGACCCATTTAGGCGCGGCATCGCCCGGGCCCATTTTGGCGCGACAATGCCCGGGCCCATTTTGGCGCGACACCGCCCGGGCCCATTTTGGCACGAAACCGCCAGGGCCCATTTAGGCGCGACACCACCCGGGCCCATTTTGGCACGACACCGTCTGGGCCCATTTTAGGTTAGGGTTAGGGTTAGGGTTAGGGTTAGGGTTAGGGTTATGTTTAGGGTTAGGGTTAGGGTTAGGGTTAGGGTTAGTGTTAGGGTTAGGGTTAGGGTTAGGGTTAGGGTTAGGGTTAGGGTTAGGGTTAGGGTTAGGGTTAGGGTTAGGGTTAGGGTTAGGGTGTACCTCCCCAGAGGACTGAAACCAGCTTGATTATATGCTACAAGAGGCTTGACCACGTAGGTGCAGTATTACCAAGAGACTGAGCGGGATCACCTTCTTCATCTGCAAAGGGTAAGTCTGTGACTACCTCTGTTGTGCCCATTTAGGCGCGGAACCACCCGGGCCCATTTTGGAGCGACACCGCCCAGGCCAATTTTGGCGCGACACCGCCCGGGCCCATTTTGGCGCGGCACCGACCGGGCCCATTTTGGCGCGACACCGCCCGGGCCCATTTTGGCGCGACATTGCCCGGGCCCATTTAGGCGCGACACCGCCCGGGCCCATTTAGGCGCGGCACCGCCCAGGCCCATTTTGGCGCGGCACCGCCAGGACCCATTTAGGCGCGACATTGCCCGGGCCCATTTAGGCGCGACACCGGCCGGGCCCATTTTGGCGCGGCACCGCCCGGGCCCATTTTGGAGCGGCACCGCCCGGGCCCATTTTGGCGCGGCACCGCCCGGGCCCATTTTGTCGCGACACCGCCCGGGCCCATTTTGGCGCGGCACCACCCGGGCCCATTTAGGCACGACTCCGCCCGGGCCCATTTTGGGGCAGCACGGCCCGGGCCCATTTAGGCGCGACACCGCCCGGGCCCATTTTGGCGCGGCACCGCCTGGACCCATTTTGGCGCGGCACCGCCCGGGCCCATTTAGGCGCGACACCGCCCAGGCCAATTTTGGCGCGACACCGCCCGGGCCCATTTTGGCGCGACACCGCCCGGGCCCATTTTGGCGCGACACCACCCGGGCCCATTTTGGCGCGACACCGCCTGGGCCCATTTTGGGTTAGGGTTAGGGTTAGGGTTAGGCTTAGGGTTAGGGTTAGGTTTAGGGTTAGGGTTAGGGTTAGGGTTAGGGTTAGGGTTAGGGTTAGGGTTAGGGTTAGGGTTAGGGTTAGGGTTAGGGTTAGGGTTAGGGTTAGGGTTAGGGTTAGGGTTAGGGTTAGGGTGTACCTCCCCAGAGGACTGAAACCAGCTTGATTATATGCTACAAGAGGCTTGACCACGTAGGTGCAGTATTACCAAGAGACTGAGCGGGATCACCTTCTTCATCTGCAAAGGGTAAGTCTGTGACTACCTCTGTTGGGCCCATTTTGGTGCGGCACTGCCCGGGCCCATTTTGGCGCGACACCGCCCGGGCCCATTTTGGCGCGGCACCGCCAGGGCCCATTTAGGCGCGGCACCACCCGGGCCCATTTTGGCGCGACACCGCCCAGGCCAATTTTGGCGCGACACTGCCCAGGCCCATTTTGGCGCGGCACTGCCCGGGCCCATTTTGGCGCGGCAGCGCCCGGGCCCACTTAGGCGCGACACCGCCCTGGCCCATTTTGGTGCGGCACCGCCCGGACCCATTTAGGCGCGGCATCGCCCGGGCCCATTTTGGCGCGACAATGCCCGGGCCCATTTTGGCGCGACACCGCCCGGGCCCATTTTGGCACGAAACCGCCAGGGCCCATTTAGGCGCGACACCACCCGGGCCCATTTTGGCACGACACCGTCTGGGCCCATTTTAGGTTAGGGTTAGGGTTAGGGTTAGGGTTAGGGTTATGTTTAGGGTTAGGGTTAGGGTTAGGGTTAGGGTTAGTGTTAGGGTTAGGGTTAGGGTTAGGGTTAGGGTTAGGGTTAGGGTTAGGGTTAGGGTTAGGGTTAGGGTTAGGGTTAGGGTTAGGGTTAGGGTTAGGGTTAGGGTTAGGGTTAGGGTTAGGGTTAGGGTTAGGGTGTACCTCCCCAGAGGACTGAAACCAGCTTGATTATATGCTACAAGAGGCTTGACCACGTAGGTGCAGTATTACCAAGAGACTGAGCGGGATCACCTTCTTCATCTGCAAAGGGTAAGTCTGTGACTACCTCTGTTGTGCCCATTTAGGCGCGGAACCACCCGGGCCCATTTTGGAGCGACACCGCCCAGGCCAATTTTGGCGCGACACCGCCCGGGCCCATTTTGGCGCGACACCGCCCGGGCCCATTTTGGCGCGACACAGCCCGGGCCCATTTTGGCGCGGCACCGCTCAGGCCCATTTTGGCGTGGCACCGCCCGGGCCCATTTTGGCGCGGCACCGCCAGGGCCCATTTAGGCGCGACACCGCCAGGGCCCATTTTGGCGCGGCACCGCCCGGGCCCATTTTGGCGCGAAACCGCCCGGGCCAATTTTGGCGCGACAACGGCCAGGCCCATTTTGGCGCGACACCGCCCGGGCCCATTTTGACGCGGCACCGCCCGGGCCCATTTTGGCGCGGCACCGCCCGGGCCCATTTTGGCGCGGCACCGCCCGGGCCCATTTTGGAGTGGCACCGCCCGGGCCCATTTAGGCGCGGCACCGCCAGGACCCATTTAGGCGCGACATTGCCCGGGCCCATTTAGGCGCGACACCGCCCGGGCCCATTTCGGCGCGACACCACCCAGGCCCATTTTGGCGCGACACCGCCCGGGCCCATTTTGGAGGGGCACCGCCCGGGACCATTTTGGCGCGGCACCGCCCGGGCCCATTTAGGCGCGACACCGCCCGGGCCCATTTTGTGGCGGCACGGCCCGAGCCCATTTAGGAGCGACACCGCCCGGACCCATTTTGGCGCGACACCGACCGGGCCCATTTTGGCTCGACACCGCCCGGGCCCATTTTGGCGCGGCACCGCCCGGGCCAATTTTGGCGCGGCACCACCCGGGCCCATTTTGGCGCGGCATCGCCCGGGCTCATTTTGTCGCGGCACCGCCCGGGCCCATGTAGGCGCGACTCCGCCCGGGCCAATTTTGGCGCGACAATGCCCGGGCCCATTTTGGCGCGACACCGCCCGGGCCCATTTAGGCGCGACACCACCCGGGCCCATTTTGGCGCGACACCGCCTGGGCCCATTTTGGGTTAGGGTTAGGGTTAGGGTTAGGGTTAGGGTTAGGGTTAGGTTTAGGGTTAGGGTTAGGGTTAGGGTTAGGGTTAGGGTTAGGGTTAGGGTTAGGGTTAGGGTTAGGGTTAGGGTTAGGGTTAGGGTTAGGTTTAGGTTTAGGGTTAGGGTTAGGGTTAGGGTTAGGGTTAGGGTGTACCTCCCCAGAGGACTGAAACCAGTTTGATTATATGCTACAAGAGGCTTGACCACGTAGGTGCAGTATTACCA
>CM072293.1:2022500-2096572 GCA_036873955.1 Mergus octosetaceus | reverse complement strand
TAGGGTTAGGGTTAGGGTTAGGGTTAGGGTTAGGGTTAGGGTTAGGGTTAGGGTTAGGGTTAGGGTTAGGGTTAGGGTTAGGGTTAGGGTTAGGGTTAGGGTTAGGGTTAGGGTTAGGGTTAGGGTTAGGGTTAGGGTTAGGGTTAGGGTGTACCTCCCCAGAGGACTGAAACCAGCTTGATTATATGCTACAAGAGGCTTGACCACGTAGGTGCAGTATTACCAAGAGACTGAGCGGGATCACCTTCTTCATCTGCAAAGGGTAAGTCTGTGACTACCTCTGTTGGGCCCATTTAGGCGCGGCACCGCCCGGGCCCATTTTGGCGCGACACCGCCTGGGCCCATTTTGGCGCGGCACCGCCAGGGCCCATTTAGGCGCGACACTGACCGGGCCCATTTTGGCGCGGCACCGCCCGGGCCGATTTTGGGGCGGCATCGCCTGGGCCCATTTAGGCGCGACACCGCCCGGGCCCATTTTGGCGCGGCACCGCAAGGGCCCATTTGGCGCGACACTGCCCGGGCCCATTTAGGCGCGACACTGCCCGGGCCCATTTTAGCGCGACACCGCCCGGGCCCATTTTGGCGCGGCACCGCCCGGGCCCATTTTGGCGCGACACCGCCCGGGCCCATTTTGGCGCGGCACCGCCCGGGCCCATTTTGGCGCGACACCGCCCAGGCCCATTTTGGCGCGACACCGCCCGGGCCCATTTTGGCGCGGTACTGCCCGGGCCCATTTAGGCGCGGCACCGCCCAGGCCCATTTTGGCGCGGCACCGCCAGGACCCATTTAGGCGCGACATTGCCCGGGCCCATTTAGGCGCGCCACCGCCCGGGCCCATTTTGGCGCGGCACCGCCCGGGCCCATTTTGGAGCGGCACCGCCCGGGCCCATTTTGGCGCGGCACCGCCCGGGCCCATTTTGGCGCGACACCGCCCGGGCCCATTTTGGCGCGGCACCCTCCGGGCCCATTTAGGCACGACACCGCCCGGGCCCATTTTGGGGCAGCACGGCCCGGGCCCATTTAGGCGCGACACCGCCCGGGCCCATTTTGGCGCGGCACCGCCTGGACCCATTTTGGCGCGGCACCGCCCGGGCCCATTTAGGCGCGACACCGCCCAGGCCAATTTTGGCGCGACACCGCCCGGGCCCATTTTGGCGCGACACCGCCCGGGCCCATTTTGGCGCGGCACCGCCCGGGCCCATTTAGGCGCGACACTGCCCGGGCCCATTTTGGCGCGACACCGCCCGGGCCCATTTTGGCGCGATACCACCCGGGCCCATTTTGGCGCGACACCGCCTGGGCCCATTTTGGGTTAGGGTTAGGGTTAGGGTTAGGCTTAGGGTTAGGTTTAGGGTTAGGGTTAGGGTTAGGGTTAGGGTTAGGGTTAGGGTTAGGGTTAGGGTTAGGGTTAGGGTTAGGGTTAGGGTTAGGGTTAGGGTTAGGGTTAGGGTTAGGGTTAGGGTTAGGGTTAGGGTTAGGGTTAGGGTGTACCTCCCCAGAGGACTGAAACCAGTTTGATTATATGCTACAAGAGGCTTGACCACGTAGGTGCAGTATTACCAAGAGACTGAGCGGGATCACCTTCTTCATCTGCAAAGGGTAAGTCTGTGACTACCTCTGTTGGGCCCATTTAGGCGCGGCACCGCCCGGGCCCATTTTGGCGCGACACCGCCCGGGCCCATTTTGGCGCGGCACCGCCAGGGCCCATTTAGGCGCGACACTGACCGGGCCCATTTTGGCGCGACACCGCCCGGGCCCATTTTTGCGCGACACCGCCCGGGCCCATTTTGATGCGGCACCTCCCGGGCCAATTTTGTCGCGGCACCGCCCGGGCCCATTTTGGAGCGGCACCGCCCGGGCCCATTTAGGCGCGGCACCGCCCGGGCCCATTTTGGCGCGGCACCGCCAGGACCCATTTAGGCGCGACATTGCCCGGGCCCATTTAGGCGCGACACCGCCCGGGCCCATTTTGGCGCGACACCGCCCAGGCCCATTTTGGCGCGGCACCGCCTAGGCCCATTTTGGAGCGGCACCGCCCGGGCCCATTTTGGGGCAGCACGGCCCGGGCCCATTTAGTCGCGACACCGCCCGGGCCCATTTTGGCGCGGCACAGCCCGGCCCCATTTAGGCGCGGCACCGCCCGGGCCCATTTTGGCGCGGCACCGCCCGGGCCCATTTTGGAGCGGCACCGCCCGGGACCATTTTGGCGCGGCACCGCCCGGGGCCATTTCGGCGCGGCACCGCCCGGGCCCATTTAGGCGCGACACCGCCCGGGCCCATTTAGGCGCGACACCGCCCGGGCCCATTTTGGCGCGACACCGCCCAGGCCCATTTTGGCGCGGCACCGCCCCGGCCCATTTTGGAGCGACACCGCCCGGGCCCATTATGGGGCAGCACGGCCCGGGCCCATTTAGGCGCGACACCGCCCGGGCCCATTTTGGCGCGGCACCGCCCGGACCCATTTTGGAGCGGCACCGCCCGGGACCATTTTGGCACGACACCGCCCGGGCCCATTTTGGCGCGGCACCGCCCAGGCCCATTTTGGCGCGGCACCGCCCGGGCCCATTTTGGCGCGGCACCGCCAGGGCCCATTTAGGCGCGACACCGCCCGGGCCCATTTAGGCGCGGTACCGCCCGGGCCGATTTTGGCGCGGCATCGCCCGGGCCCATTTAGTCGCGACACCGCCCGGGCCCATTTTGGCGCGGCACCTCCAGGGCACATTTAGGCGCGACATGCCCGGGCCCATTTTGGCGCGACACCGCCAGGGCCCATTTTGACGCGGCACCGCCCGGGCCCATTTAGGTGCGACACCGCCCGGGCCCATTTTGGCGCGGCACCGCTCGGGCCAATTTAGGCGCGGCACCGCCCGGGCCCATTTAGGCGCGACACTGCCCGTGCCCATTTTGGCGCGGCACCGCCCGGGCCCATTTAGGCGTGACACCGCCCAGGCCAATTTTGGCGCGACACCGCCCGGGCCCATTTTGGCGCGACACCGCCCGGGCCCATTTTGGCGCGGCACCGATCAGGCCCGTTTTGGCGCGGCACCGCCCGGGCCCATTTTGGCTCGGCACCGCCCGGGCCCATTTAGGCGCGACACCGCCCGGGCCCGTTTAGGCGCGGCACCGCCCGGGCCGATTTTGGCGCGGCATCGCCTGGGCCCATTTAGGCGCGACACCGCCCGGGCCCATTTTGGCGCGGCACCGCCAGGGCCCATTTGGCGCGACACTGCCCGGGCCCATTTAGGCGCGACACTGCCCGGGCCCATTTTAGCGCGACACCGCCCGGGCCCATTTTGGCGCGGCACCGCCCGGGCCCATTTTGGCGCGACACCGCCCGGGCCCATTTTGGCGCGGCACCGCCCGGGCCCATTTTGGCGCGACACCGCCCAGGCCCATTTTGGCGCGACACCGCCCGGGCCCATTTTGGCGCGGTACTGCCCGGGCCCATTTAGGCGCGGCACCGCCCGGGCCCATTTTGGCGCGGCACCGCCCGGGCCCATTTTGGCGCGGCACCGCCCGGGCCCATTTTGGAGCGGCACCGCCCGGGCCCATTTAGGCGCAGCACCGCCCGGGCCCATTTTGGCGCGGCACCGCCAGGACCCATTTAGGCGCGACATTGCCCGGGCCCATTTAGGCGCGACACCGCCCGGGCCCATTTTGGCGCGACACCGCCCAGGCCCATTTTGGCGCGGCACCGCCTAGGCCCATTTTGGAGCGGCACCGCCCGGGCCCATTTTGGGGCAGCACGGCCCGGGCCCATTTAGGCGCGACACCGCCCGGGCCCATTTTGGCGCGGCACAGCCCGGCCCCATTTAGGCGCGGCACCGCCCGGGCCCATTTTGGCGCGGCACCGCCCGGGCCCATTTTGGAGCGGCACCGCCCGGGACCATTTTGGCGCGGCACCGCCCGGGGCCATTTCGGCGCGGCACCGCCCGGGCCCATTTAGGCGCGACACCTCCAGGGCCCATTTAGGCGCAACATGCCCGGGCCCATTTTGGCGCGACACCGCCCGGGCCCATTTTGGCGCGGATCCGCCCGGGCCCATTTTGGCGCGACACCGCCCGGGCCCATTTTGGCGTGCACCGCCAGGGCCCATTTAGGCGCGACACAGCCCGGCCCCATTTAGGAGCGACACCGCCAGGGCCCATTTTGACGCAGCACCGCCCGGGCCCATTTAGGCGCGACACCGCCCGGGCCCATTTTTGCGCGGCACCGCCCGGGCCAATTTAGGCGCGGCACCGCCCGGGCCCATTTAGGCGCGACACTGCCCGTGCCCATTTTGGCGCGGCACCGCCCGGGCCCATTTAGGCGCGACACCGCCCAGGCCAATTTTGGCGCGACACCGCCCGGGCCCATTTTGGCGCGACACCGCCCGGGCCCATTTTGGCGCGGCACCGATCAGGCCCATTTTGGCGCGGCACCGCCCGGGCCCATTTTGGCGCGGCACCGCCCGGGCCCATTTAGGCGCGACACCGCCCGGGCCCGTTTAGGCGCGGCACCGCCCGGGCCGATTTTGGCGCGGCATCGCCTGGGCCCATTTAGGCGCGACACCGCCCGGGCCCATTTTGGCGCGGCACCGCCAGGGCCCATTTTGGCGCGACACTGCCCGGGCCCATTTAGGCGCGACACCGCCCGGGCCCATTTTGGCGCGGCACCGCCTGGACCCATTTTGGCGCGGCACCGCCCGGGCCCATTTAGGTGCGACACCGCCCAGGCCAATTTTGGCGCGACACCGCCTGGGCCCATTTTGGCGCGACACCGCCCGGGCCCATTTTGGCGCGGCACCGCCCGGGCCCATTTAGGCGCGACACTGCCCGGGCCCATTTTGGCGCGACACCGCCCAGCCCCATTTAGGCGCGACACCGCCAGGGCCCATTTTGACGCGGCACCGCCCGGGCCCATTTAGGCGCGACACCGCCCGGGCCCATTTTGGCGCGGCACCGCCCGGGCCAATTTAGGCGCGGCACCGCCCGGGCCCATTTAGGCGCGACACTGCCCGTGCCCATTTTGGCGCGGCACCGCCCGGGCCCATTTAGGCGCGACACCGCCCAGGCCAATTTTGGCGCGACACCGCCCGGGCCCATTTTGGCGCGACACCGCCCGGGCCCATTTTGGCGCGGCACCGATCAGGCCCATTTTGGCGCGGCACCGCCCGGGCCCATTTTGGCGCGGCACCGCCCGGGCCCATTTAGGCGCGACACCGCCCGGGCCCGTTTAGGCGCGGCACCGCCCGGGCCGATTTTGGCGCGGCATCGCCTGGGCCCATTTAGGCGCGACACCGCCCGGGCCCATTTTGGCGCGGCACCGCCAGGGCCCATTTTGGCGCGACACTGCCCGGGCCCATTTAGGCGCGACACTGCCCGGGCCCATTTTAGCGCGACACCGCCCGGGCCCATTTTGGCGCGACACCGCCCGGGCCCATTTTGGCGCGACACCGCCAGGGCCCATTTTGACGCGGCACCGCCCGGGCCCATTTTTGCGCGGCACCGCCCGGGCCCATTTTGGCGCGACACCGCCCGGGCCCATTTTGGCGCGGCACCGCCCGGGCCCATTTTGGCGCGACACCGCCAGGGCCCATTTTGACGCGGCACCGCCCGGGCCCATTTTGGCGCGACACCGCCCGGGCCCATTTTGGCGCGGTACTGCCCGGGCCCATTTAGGCGCGACACCGCCCGGGCCCATTTTGGCGCGGCACCGCCCGGGCCCATTTTGGAGCGGCACCGCCCGGGCCCATTTTGGCGCGGCACCGCCCGGGCCCATTTTGGCGCGACACCGCCCGGGCCCATTTTGGCGCGGCACCACCCGGGCCCATTTAGGCACGACACCGCCCGGGCCCATTTTGGGGCGGCACGGCCCGGGCCCATTTAGGCGCGACACCGCCCGGGCCCATTTTGGCGCGGCACCGCCTGGACCCATTTTGGCGCGGCACCGCCCGGGCCCATTTAGGCGCGACACCGCCCAGGCCAATTTTGGCGCGACACCGCCCGGGCCCATTTTGGCGCGACACCGCCCGGGCCCATTTTGGCGCGGCACCGCCCGGGCCCATTTAGGCGCGACACTGCCCGGGCCCATTTTGGCGCGACACCGCCCGGGCCCATTTTGGCGCGACACCACCCGGGCCCATTTTGGCGCGACACCGCCTGGGCCCATTTTGGGTTAGGGTTAGGGTTAGGGTTAGGCTTAGGGTTAGGGTTAGGTTTAGGGTTAGGGTTAGGGTTAGGGTTAGGGTTAGGGTTTGGGTTAGGGTTAGGGTTAGGGTTAGGGTTAGGGTTAGGGTTAGGGTTAGGGTTAGGGTTAGGGTTAGGGTTAGGGTTAGGGTCTACCTCCCCAGAGGACTGAAACCAGCTTGATTATATGCTACAAGAGGCTTGACCACGTAGGTGCAGTATTACCAAGAGACTGAGCGGGATCACCTTCTTCATCTGCAAAGGGTAAGTCTGTGACTACCTCTGTTGGGCCCATTTAGGCGCGGCACCGCCCGGGCCCATTTAGGCGCGACACCGCCCGGGCCCATTTTGGCGTGGCACCGCCCGGGCCCATGTAGGCGCGACTCCGCCCGGGCCCATTTTGGCGCGACAATGCCCGGGCCCATTTTGGCGCGACACCGCCCGGGCCCATTTTGGCACGAAACCGCCAGGGCCCATTTAGGCGCGACACCACCCGGGCCCATTTTGGCACGACACCGTCTGGGCCCATTTTAGGTTAGGGTTAGGGTTAGGGTTAGGGTTAGGGTTAGGGTTATGTTTAGGGTTAGGGTTAGGGTTAGGGTTAGGGTTAGTGTTAGGGTTAGGGTTAGGGTTAGGGTTAGGGTTAGGGTTAGGGTTAGGGTTAGGGTTAGGGTTAGGGTTAGGGTTAGGGTTAGGGTTAGGGTTAGGGTTAGGGTTAGGGTTAGGGTTAGGGTGTACCTCCCCAGAGGACTGAAACCAGCTTGATTATATGCTACAAGAGGCTTGACCACGTAGGTGCAGTATTACCAAGAGACTGAGCGGGATCACCTTCTTCATCTGCAAAGGGTAAGTCTGTGACTACCTCTGTTGGGCCCATTTAGGCGCGGCACCACCCGGGCCCATTTTGGAGCGACACCGCCCAGGCCAATTTTGGCGCGACACCGCCCGGGCCCATTTTGGCGCGACACCGCCCGGGCCCATTTTGGCGCGACACAGCCCGGGCCCATTTTGGCGCGGCACCGCTCAGGCCCATTTTGGCGTGGCACCGCCCGGGCCCATTTTGGCGCGGCACCGCCAGGGCCCATTTAGGCGCGACACCGCCAGGGCCCATTTTGGCGCGGCACCGCCCGGGCCCATTTTGGCGCGAAACCGCCCGGGCCCATTTTGGCGCGACAACGGCCAGGCCCATTTTGGCGCGACACCGCCCGGGCCCGTTTTGACGCGGCACCGCCCGGGCCCATTTTGGCGCGGCACCGCCCGGGCCCATTTTGGCGCGGCACCGCCCGGGCCCATTTTGGAGTGGCACCGCCCAGGCCCATTTAGGCGCGGCACCGCCAGGACCCATTTAGGCGCGACATTGCCCGGGCCCATTTAGGCGCGACACCGCCCGGGCCCATTTTGGCGCGACACCACCCAGGCCCATTTTGGCGCGACACCGCCCGGGCCCATTTTGGAGGGGCACCGCCCGGGACCATTTTGGCGCGGCACCGCCCGGGGCCATTTCGGCGCGGCACCGCCCGGGCCCATTTAGGCGCGACACCGCCCGGGCCCATTTTGGCGCAACACCGCCCGGGCCCATTTTGGCGCGGCAACGCCTGGGCCCATTTAGGCGCGACACCGCCCGGGCCCATTTTGTGGCGGCACGGCCCGGGCCCATTTAGGAGCGACACCGCCCGGACCCATTTTGGCGCGACACCGACCGGGCCCATTTTGGCTCGACACCGCCCGGGCCCATTTTGGCGCGGCACCGCCCGGGCCCATTTTGGCGCGGCACCACCCGGGCCCATTTTGGCGCGGCACCGCCCGGGCTCATTTTGTCGCGGCACCGCCCGGGCCCATGTAGGCGCGACTCCGCCCGGGCCAATTTTGGCGCGACAATGCCCGGGCCCATTTTGGCGCGACACCGCCCGGGCCCATTTTGGCACGACACCGCCAGGGCCCATTTAGGCGCGACACCACCCGGGCCCATTTTGGCGCGACACCGCCTGGGCCCATTTTAGGTTAGGGTTAGGGTTAGGGTTAGGGTTAGGGTTAGGGTTAGGTTTAGGGTTAGGGTTAGGGTTAGGGTTAGGGTTAGGGTTAGGGTTAGGGTTAGGGTTAGGGTTAGGGTTAGGTTTAGGTTTAGGGTTAGGGTTAGGGTTAGGGTTAGGGTTAGGGTGTACCTCCCCAGAGGAATGAAATCAGTTTGATTATATGCTACAAGAGGCTTGACCACGTAGGTGCAGTATTACCAAGAGACTGAGCGGGATCACCTTCTTCATCTGCAAAGGGTAAGTCTGTGACTACCTCTGTTGGGCCCATTTAGGCGCGGCACCACCCGGGCCCATTTTGGCGCGACAACGCCCAGGCCAATTTTGGCGCGACACCGCCCGGGCCCATTTTGGCGCGACACCGCCCGGGCCCATTTTGGCGCGACACCACCCAGGCCCATTTTGGCGCGGCACCGCCCGGGCCCATTTTGGCGCGGCACCGCCCGGGCCCATTTTGGAGCGGCACCGCCCGGGCCCATTATGGCGCGACACCGCCCGGGCCCATTTTGGCGCGGCACCGCCCGGGCCCATTTAGGCGCGACACCGCCCAGGCCCATTTTGGGGCAGCACGGCCCGGGCCCGTTTAGGCGCGACACTGCCTGGGCCCATTTTGGCGCGACACCGCCTGGGCCCATTTTGGCGCGGCACAGCCCGGGCCCATTTTGGCGCGACACCGCCCAGGCCCATTTTGGCGCGGCACCGCCCGGGCCCATTTTGGCGCGGCACCGACCGGGCCCATTTTGGAGCGGCACGGCCCGGGCCCATTTTGGCGCGACACAGCCCGGGCCCATTTTGGCGCGGCACCGCCCGGGCCCATTTTGGCGCGGCACCGCCCGGGCCCATTTTGGAGCGGCACGGCCCGGGCCCATTTTGGAGCGACACCGCCCGTGCCCATTTTGGTGCGGCACCGTCCGGGCCCATTTTGGCGCGGCACCGCCCGGGCCCATTTTGACGCGGCACCGCACGGGCCCATTTTGGCGTGACACCGCCCGGGCCCATTTTGACGCGGCACCGCCCGGGCCCATTTTGGCGCGACACCGCCCGTGCCCATTTTGGTGCGGCACCGTCAGGGCCCATTTTGGCGCGGCACCGCCCGGGCCCATTTAGGCGCGGCACCGCCCGGGCCCATTTTGGCGCGGCACCGCCCGGGCACATTTAGGCGCGACAACGCCCGGGCCCATTTTGGCACGACACCGCGAGGGCCTATTTTCGCGCGGCACCGCCCGGGCACATTTTGGCGCGGCACCGCCCGGGCCCACTTAGGCGCGACACCGCCCGGGCCCATTTTGGCGCGGCACCGCCCGGACCCATTTAGGCGCGACATTGCCCGGGCCCATTTAGGCGCGACACCGCCCGGGCCCATTTTGGCGCGACACCGCCCAGGCCCATTTTGGCGTGGCACCGCCTGGACCCATTTTGGCGCGGCACCGCCCGGGCCCATTTTGGCGCGGCACCGCCCGGGCCCATTTATGCGCGACACCGCCCGGGCCGATTTTGGCGCGGCATCGCCCGGGCCCATTTAGGCGCGACACCGCCCGGGCCCATTTTGGCGCGGCACCTCCAGGGCCAATTTAGGCGTGACATGCCCGGGCTCATTTTGGCGCGACACCGCCCGTGCCCATTTTGGCGCGGCACCGCCCGGGCCCATTTTGGCGCGACACCGCCCGGGCCCATTTTGGCGTGCACCGCCAGGGCCCATTTAGGCGCGACACAGCCCGGGCCCATTTAGGCGCGACACCGCCCGGGCCCATTTTGGCGCGGCACCGCCCAGGCCAATTTTGGCACGACACCGCCCGGGCCCATTTTAACGCGGCACCGCCCGGGCCCATTTTGGCGCGGCACCGCCCGGGCCCATTTTGGCGCGGCACCGCCCAGGGCAATTTTGGCACGACACCGCCCGGGCCCATTTTAACGCGGCACCGCCCGGGCCCATTTTGGCGCGGCACCGCCCGGGCCCATTTTGGCGCGGCACCGCCAGGGCCCATTTAGGCGCGACACCGCCCGGGCCCATTTTGGGGCAGCACGGCCCGGGCCCATTTAGGCGCGACACCGCCCGGGCCCATTTTGGCGCGGCACCGCCTGGACCCATTTTGGCGCGGCACCGCCCGGGCCCATTTAGGCGCGACACCGCCCAGGCTAATTTTGGCGCGACACCGCCCGGGCCCATTTTGGCGCGACACCGCCCGGGCCCATTTTGGCGCGGAATCGCCCGGGCCCATTTTGGCGCGGCACCGCCCGGGCCCATTTAGGCGCGACACTGCCCGGGCCCATTTTGGCGCGACACCGCCCGGGCCCATTTTGGCGCGACACCACCCGGGCCCATTTTGGCGCGACACCGCCTGGGCCCATTTTGGGTTAGGGTTAGAGTTAGGGTTAGGGTTAGGGTTAGGGTTAGGTTTAGGGTTAGGGTTAGGGTTAGGGTTAGGGTTAGGGTTAGGGTTAGGGTTAGGGTGTACCTCCCCAGAGGACTGAAACCAGCTTGATTATATGCTACAAGAGGCTTGACCACGTAGGTGCAGTATTACCAAGAGACTGAGCGGGATCACCTTCTTCATCTGCAAAGGGTAAGTCTGTGACTACCTCTGTTGGGCCCATTTAGGCGCGGCACCACCCGGGCCCATTTTGGCGCGACACCGCCCAGGCCAATTTTGGCGCGACACTGCCCAGGCCCATTTTGGCGCGGCACCGCCCGGGCCCATTTTGGCGCGGCACCGCCCGGGCCCATTTAGGCGCGACACTGCCCGGGCCCATTTTGGCGCGGCACCGCCCGGGCCCACTTAGGCGCGACACCGCCCGGGCCCATTTTGGCGCGGCACCGCCCGGACCCATTTAGGCGCGACATTGCCCGGGCCCATTTAGGCGCGACACCGCCCGGGCCCATTTTGGCACGGCACCGCCCGGACCCATTTAGGCGCGACATTGCCCGGGCCCATTTAGGCGCGACACCGCCCGGGCCCATTTTGGCGCGACACCGCCCAGGCCCATTTTGGCGTGGCACCGCCCGGACCCATTTTGGCGCGGCACCGCCCGGGCCCATTTTGGAGCAGCACCGCCCGGGCCCATTTAGGCGCGACACCGCCCAGGCCCATTTTGGCGCGGCATCGCCCGGGCCCGTTTAGGAGCGACACCGCCCGGGACCATTTAGGCGCGACACCGCCCGGGCCGATTTAGGCGCTACACCGCCCAGGCCCATTTTGGCGCGGCACCGCCCGGGCCCATTTAGGCGCGACACCGCCCGGGCCAATTTTGGTGCGACACCGCCCGGGCCCATTTTGGCACGACACCGCCCGGGCCCATTTAGCGCGGCACCGCCCAGGCCCATTTTGGCGCGGCACCGCCCGGGCCGATTTTGGCGCGGCATCGCCCGGGCCCATTTAGGCGCGACACCGCCCAGGCCCATTTTGGCGCGGCACCTCCAGGGCCCATTTAGGCGCGACATGCCCGGGCCCATTTTGGCGCGGCACCGCCCGGGCCCATTTTGGCGCGACACCGCCCGGGCCCATTTTGGCGTGCACCGCCAGGGCCCATTTAGGCGCGACACAGCCCGGCCCCATTTAGGCGCGACACCGCCACGGCCCATTTTGACGCGGCACCGCCCGGGCCCATTTAGGCGCGACACCGCCCGGGCCCATTTTGGCGCGGCACCGCCCGGGCCAATTTAGGCGCGGCACCGCCCGGGCCCATTTAGGCGCGACACTGCCCGTGCCCATTTTGGCGCGGCACCGCCCGGGCCCATTTAGGCGCGAAACCGCCCAGGCCAATTTTGGCGCGACACCGCCCGGGCCCATTTTGGCGCGACACCGCCCGGGCCCATTTTGGCGCGGCACCGATCAGGCCCATTTTGGCACGACACCGCCCGGGCCCATTTAGCGCGGCACCGCCCAGGCCCATTTTGGCGCGGCACCGCCCGGGCCGATTTTGGCGCGGCATCGCCCGGGCCCATTTAGGCGCGACACCGCCCAGGCCCATTTTTGCGCGGCACCTCCAGGGCCCATTTAGGCGCGACATGCCCGGGCCCATTTTGGCGCGGCACCGCCCGGGCCCATTTTGGCGCGGCACCGCCCGGGCCCATTTTGGCGCGACACCGCCCGGGCCCATTTTGGCGTGCACCGCCAGGGCCCATTTAGGCGCGACACAGCCCGGCCCCATTTAGGCGCGACACCGCCAGGGCCCATTTTGACGCGGCACCGCCCGGGCCCATTTAGGCGCGACACCGCCCGGGCCCATTTTGGCGCGGCACCGCCCGGGCCAATTTAGGCGCGGCACCGCCCGGGCCCATTTAGGCGCGACACTGCCCGTGCCCATTTTGGCACGGCACCGCCCGGGCCCATTTAGGCGCGACACCGCCCAGGCCAATTTTGGCGCGACACCGCCCGGGCCCATTTTGGCGCGACACCGCCCGGGCCCATTTTGGCGCGGCACCGATCAGGCCCATTTTGGCGCGGCACCGCCCGGGCCCATTTTGGCGCGGCACCGCCCGGGCCGATTTTGGCGCGGCATCGCCCGGGCCCATTTAGGCGCGACACCGCCCGGGCCCATTTTGGCGCGGCACCGCCAGGGCCCATTTTGGCGCGACACTGCCCGGGCCCATTTAGGCGCGACACTGCCCGGGCCCATTTTAGCGCGACACCGCCTGGGCCCATTTTGGCGCGGCACCGACCGGGCCCATTTTGGCGCGACACCGCCCGGGCCCATTTTGGCGCGACATTGCCCGGGCCCATTTAGGCGCGACACCGCCCGGGCCCATTTAGGCGCGGCACCGCCCAGGCCCATTTTGGCGCGGCACCGCCAGGACCCATTTAGGCGCGACATTGCCCGGGCCCATTTAGGCGCGACACCGGCCGGGCCCATTTTGGCGCGGCACCGCCCGGGCCCATTTTGGAGCGGCACCGCCCGGGCCCATTTTGGCGCGGCACCGCCCGGGCCCATTTTGTCGCGACACCGCCCGGGCCCATTTTGGCGCGGCACCACCCGGGCCCATTTAGGCACGACTCCGCCCGGGCCCATTTTGGGGCAGCACGGCCCGGGCCCATTTAGGCGCGACACCGCCCGGGCCCATTTTGGCGCGGCACCGCCTGGACCCATTTTGGCGCGGCACCGCCCGGGCCCATTTAGGCGCGACACCGCCCAGGCCAATTTTGGCGCGACACCGCCCGGGCCCATTTTGGCGCGACACCGCCCGGGCCCATTTTGGCGCGACACCACCCGGGCCCATTTTGGCGCGACACCGCCTGGGCCCATTTTGGGTTAGGGTTAGGGTTAGGGTTAGGCTTAGGGTTAGGGTTAGGTTTAGGGTTAGGGTTAGGGTTAGGGTTAGGGTTAGGGTTAGGGTTAGGGTTAGGGTTAGGGTTAGGGTTAGGGTTAGGGTTAGGGTTAGGGTTAGGGTTAGGGTTAGGGTTAGGGTTAGGGTGTACCTCCCCAGAGGACTGAAACCAGCTTGATTATATGCTACAAGAGGCTTGACCACGTAGGTGCAGTATTACCAAGAGACTGAGCGGGATCACCTTCTTCATCTGCAAAGGGTAAGTCTGTGACTACCTCTGTTGGGCCCATTTTGGTGCGGCACTGCCCGGGCCCATTTTGGCGCGACACCGCCCGGGCCCATTTTGGCGCGGCACCGCCAGGGCCCATTTAGGCGCGGCACCACCCGGGCCCATTTTGGCGCGACACCGCCCAGGCCAATTTTGGCGCGACACTGCCCAGGCCCATTTTGGCGCGGCACTGCCCGGGCCCATTTTGGCGCGGCAGCGCCCGGGCCCACTTAGGCGCGACACCGCCCTGGCCCATTTTGGTGCGGCACCGCCCGGACCCATTTAGGCGCGGCATCGCCCGGGCCCATTTTGGCGCGACAATGCCCGGGCCCATTTTGGCGCGACACCGCCCGGGCCCATTTTGGCACGAAACCGCCAGGGCCCATTTAGGCGCGACACCACCCGGGCCCATTTTGGCACGACACCGTCTGGGCCCATTTTAGGTTAGGGTTAGGGTTAGGGTTAGGGTTAGGGTTAGGGTTATGTTTAGGGTTAGGGTTAGGGTTAGGGTTAGGGTTAGTGTTAGGGTTAGGGTTAGGGTTAGGGTTAGGGTTAGGGTTAGGGTTAGGGTTAGGGTTAGGGTTAGGGTTAGGGTTAGGGTTAGGGTGTACCTCCCCAGAGGACTGAAACCAGCTTGATTATATGCTACAAGAGGCTTGACCACGTAGGTGCAGTATTACCAAGAGACTGAGCGGGATCACCTTCTTCATCTGCAAAGGGTAAGTCTGTGACTACCTCTGTTGTGCCCATTTAGGCGCGGAACCACCCGGGCCCATTTTGGAGCGACACCGCCCAGGCCAATTTTGGCGCGACACCGCCCGGGCCCATTTTGGCGCGGCACCGACCGGGCCCATTTTGGCGCGACACCGCCCGGGCCCATTTTGGCGCGACATTGCCCGGGCCCATTTAGGCGCGACACCGCCCGGGCCCATTTAGGCGCGGCACCGCCCAGGCCCATTTTGGCGCGGCACCGCCAGGACCCATTTAGGCGCGACATTGCCCGGGCCCATTTAGGCGCGACACCGGCCGGGCCCATTTTGGCGCGGCACCGCCCGGGCCCATTTTGGAGCGGCACCGCCCGGGCCCATTTTGGCGCGGCACCGCCCGGGCCCATTTTGTCGCGACACCGCCCGGGCCCATTTTGGCGCGGCACCACCCGGGCCCATTTAGGCACGACTCCGCCCGGGCCCATTTTGGGGCAGCACGGCCCGGGCCCATTTAGGCGCGACACCGCCCGGGCCCATTTTGGCGCGGCACCGCCTGGACCCATTTTGGCGCGGCACCGCCCGGGCCCATTTAGGCGCGACACCGCCCAGGCCAATTTTGGCGCGACACCGCCCGGGCCCATTTTGGCGCGACACCGCCCGGGCCCATTTTGGCGCGACACCACCCGGGCCCATTTTGGCGCGACACCGCCTGGGCCCATTTTGGGTTAGGGTTAGGGTTAGGGTTAGGCTTAGGGTTAGGGTTAGGTTTAGGGTTAGGGTTAGGGTTAGGGTTAGGGTTAGGGTTAGGGTTAGGGTTAGGGTTAGGGTTAGGGTTAGGGTTAGGGTTAGGGTTAGGGTTAGGGTTAGGGTTAGGGTTAGGGTTAGGGTGTACCTCCCCAGAGGACTGAAACCAGCTTGATTATATGCTACAAGAGGCTTGACCACGTAGGTGCAGTATTACCAAGAGACTGAGCGGGATCACCTTCTTCATCTGCAAAGGGTAAGTCTGTGACTACCTCTGTTGGGCCCATTTTGGTGCGGCACTGCCCGGGCCCATTTTGGCGCGACACCGCCCGGGCCCATTTTGGCGCGGCACCGCCAGGGCCCATTTAGGCGCGGCACCACCCGGGCCCATTTTGGCGCGACACCGCCCAGGCCAATTTTGGCGCGACACTGCCCAGGCCCATTTTGGCGCGGCACTGCCCGGGCCCATTTTGGCGCGGCAGCGCCCGGGCCCACTTAGGCGCGACACCGCCCTGGCCCATTTTGGTGCGGCACCGCCCGGACCCATTTAGGCGCGGCATCGCCCGGGCCCATTTTGGCGCGACAATGCCCGGGCCCATTTTGGCGCGACACCGCCCGGGCCCATTTTGGCACGAAACCGCCAGGGCCCATTTAGGCGCGACACCACCCGGGCCCATTTTGGCACGACACCGTCTGGGCCCATTTTAGGTTAGGGTTAGGGTTAGGGTTAGGGTTAGGGTTATGTTTAGGGTTAGGGTTAGGGTTAGGGTTAGGGTTAGTGTTAGGGTTAGGGTTAGGGTTAGGGTTAGGGTTAGGGTTAGGGTTAGGGTTAGGGTTAGGGTTAGGGTTAGGGTTAGGGTTAGGGTTAGGGTTAGGGTTAGGGTTAGGGTTAGGGTTAGGGTTAGGGTTAGGGTGTACCTCCCCAGAGGACTGAAACCAGCTTGATTATATGCTACAAGAGGCTTGACCACGTAGGTGCAGTATTACCAAGAGACTGAGCGGGATCACCTTCTTCATCTGCAAAGGGTAAGTCTGTGACTACCTCTGTTGTGCCCATTTAGGCGCGGAACCACCCGGGCCCATTTTGGAGCGACACCGCCCAGGCCAATTTTGGCGCGACACCGCCCGGGCCCATTTTGGCGCGACACCGCCCGGGCCCATTTTGGCGCGACACAGCCCGGGCCCATTTTGGCGCGGCACCGCTCAGGCCCATTTTGGCGTGGCACCGCCCGGGCCCATTTTGGCGCGGCACCGCCAGGGCCCATTTAGGCGCGACACCGCCAGGGCCCATTTTGGCGCGGCACCGCCCGGGCCCATTTTGGCGCGAAACCGCCCGGGCCAATTTTGGCGCGACAACGGCCAGGCCCATTTTGGCGCGACACCGCCCGGGCCCATTTTGACGCGGCACCGCCCGGGCCCATTTTGGCGCGGCACCGCCCGGGCCCATTTTGGCGCGGCACCGCCCGGGCCCATTTTGGAGTGGCACCGCCCGGGCCCATTTAGGCGCGGCACCGCCAGGACCCATTTAGGCGCGACATTGCCCGGGCCCATTTAGGCGCGACACCGCCCGGGCCCATTTCGGCGCGACACCACCCAGGCCCATTTTGGCGCGACACCGCCCGGGCCCATTTTGGAGGGGCACCGCCCGGGACCATTTTGGCGCGGCACCGCCCGGGCCCATTTAGGCGCGACACCGCCCGGGCCCATTTTGTGGCGGCACGGCCCGAGCCCATTTAGGAGCGACACCGCCCGGACCCATTTTGGCGCGACACCGACCGGGCCCATTTTGGCTCGACACCGCCCGGGCCCATTTTGGCGCGGCACCGCCCGGGCCAATTTTGGCGCGGCACCACCCGGGCCCATTTTGGCGCGGCATCGCCCGGGCTCATTTTGTCGCGGCACCGCCCGGGCCCATGTAGGCGCGACTCCGCCCGGGCCAATTTTGGCGCGACAATGCCCGGGCCCATTTTGGCGCGACACCGCCCGGGCCCATTTAGGCGCGACACCACCCGGGCCCATTTTGGCGCGACACCGCCTGGGCCCATTTTGGGTTAGGGTTAGGGTTAGGGTTAGGGTTAGGGTTAGGGTTAGGTTTAGGGTTAGGGTTAGGGTTAGGGTTAGGGTTAGGGTTAGGGTTAGGGTTAGGGTTAGGGTTAGGGTTAGGGTTAGGGTTAGGGTTAGGTTTAGGTTTAGGGTTAGGGTTAGGGTTAGGGTTAGGGTTAGGGTGTACCTCCCCAGAGGACTGAAACCAGTTTGATTATATGCTACAAGAGGCTTGACCACGTAGGTGCAGTATTACCAAGAGACTGAGCGGGATCACCTTCTTCATCTGCAAAGGGTAAGTCTGTGACTACCTCTGTTGGGCCCATTTAGGCGCGGCACCACCCGGGCCCATTTTGGCGCGACAACGCCCAGGCCAATTTTGGCGCGACACCGCCCGGGCCCATTTTGGCGCGACACCGCCCGGGCCAATTTTGGCGCGACACCACCCAGGCCCATTTTGGCGCGGCACCGCCCGGGCCCATTTTGGCGCGGCACCGCCCGGGCCCATTTTGGAGCGGCACCGCCCGGGCCCATTTAGGCGCGGCACCGCCCGGGCCCATTTTGGCGCGGCACCGCCAGGACCCATTTAGGCGCGACATTGCCCGGGCCCATTTAGGCGCGACACCGCCCGGGCCCATTTTGGCGCGACACCGCCCAGGCCCATTTTGGCGCGGCACCGCCTAGGCCCATTTTGGAGCGGCACCGCCCGGGCCCATTTTGGGGCAGCACGGCCCGGGCCCATTTAGGCGCGACACCGCCCGGGCCCATTTTGGCGCGGCACAGCCCGGCCCCATTTAGGCGCGGCACCGCCCGGGCCCATTTTGGCGCGGCACCGCCCGGGCCCATTTTGGAGCGGCACCGCCCGGGACCATTTTGGCGCGGCACCGCCCGGGGCCATTTCGGCGCGGCACCGCCCGGGCCCATTTAGGCGCGACACCTCCAGGGCCCATTTAGGCGCAACATGCCCGGGCCCATTTTGGGCGCGACACCGCCCGGGCCCATTTTGGCGCGGATCCGCCCGGGCCCATTTTGGCGCGACACCGCCCGGGCCCATTTTGGCGTGCACCGCCAGGGCCCATTTAGGCGCGACACAGCCCGGCCCCATTTAGGCGCGACACCGCCCGGGCCCATTTTGACGCGGCACCGCCCGGGCCCATTTAGGCGCGACACCGCCCGGGCCCATTTTTGCGCGGCACCGCCCGGGCCAATTTAGGCGCGGCACCGCCCGGGCCCATTTAGGCGCGACACTGCCCGTGCCCATTTTGGCGCGGCACCGCCCGGGCCCATTTAGGCGCGACACCGCCCAGGCCAATTTTGGCGCGACACCGCCCGGGCCCATTTTGGCGCGACACCGCCCGGGCCCATTTTGGCGCGGCACCGATCAGGCCCATTTTGGCGCGGCACCGCCCGGGCCCATTTTGGCGCGGCACCGCCCGGGCCCATTTAGGCGCGACACCGCCCGGGCCCGTTTAGGCGCGGCACCGCCCGGGCCGATTTTGGCGCGGCATCGCCTGGGCCCATTTAGGCGCGACACCGCCCGGGCCCATTTTGGCGCGGCACCGCCAGGGCCCATTTTGGCGCGACACTGCCCGGGCCCATTTAGGCGCGACACCGCCCGGGCCCATTTTGGCGCGGCACCGCCTGGACCCATTTTGGCGCGGCACCGCCCGGGCCCATTTAGGCGTGACACCGCCCAGGCCAATTTTGGCGCGACACCGCCTGGGCCCATTTTGGCACGACACCGCCCGGGCCCATTTTGGCGCGGCACCGCCCGGGCTCATTTAGGCGCGACACTGCCCGGGCCCATTTTGGCGCGACACCGCCCGGGCCCATTTTGGCGTGCACCGCCAGGGCCCATTTAGGCGCGACACAGCCCAGCCCCATTTAGGCGCGACACCGCCAGGGCCCATTTTGACGCGGCACCGCCCGGGCCCATTTAGGCGCGACACCGCCCGGGCCCATTTTGGCGCGGCACCGCCCGGGCCAATTTAGGCGCGGCACCGCCCGGGCCCATTTAGGCGCGACACTGCCCGTGCCCATTTTGGCGCGGCACCGCCCGGGCCCATTTAGGCGCGACACCGCCCAGGCCAATTTTGGCGCGACACCGCCCGGGCCCATTTTGGCGCGACACCGCCCGGGCCCATTTTGGCGCGGCACCGATCAGGCCCATTTTGGCGCGGCACCGCCCGGGCCCATTTTGGCGCGGCACCGCCCGGGCCCATTTAGGCGCGACACCGCCCGGGCCCGTTTAGGCGCGGCACCGCCCGGGCCGATTTTGGCGCGGCATCGCCTGGGCCCATTTAGGCGCGACACCGCCCGGGCCCATTTTGGCGCGGCACCGCCAGGGCCCATTTTGGCGCGACACTGCCCGGGCCCATTTAGGCGCGACACTGCCCGGGCCCATTTTAGCGCGACACCGCCCGGGCCCATTTTGGCGCGACACCGCCCGGGCCCATTTTGGCGCGACACCGCCAGGGCCCATTTTGACGCGGCACCGCCCGGGCCCATTTTGGCGCGGCACCGCCCGGGCCCATTTTGGCGCGACACCGCCCGGGCCCATTTTGGCGCGGCACCGCCCGGGCCCATTTTGGCGCGACACCGCCAGGGCCCATTTTGACGCGGCACCGCCCGGGCCCATTTTGGCGCGACACCGCCCGGGCCCATTTTGGCGCGGTACTGCCCGGGCCCATTTAGGCGCGACACCGCCCGGGCCCATTTTGGCGCGGCACCGCCCGGGCCAATTTTGGAGCGGCACCGCCCGGGCCCATTTTGGCGCGGCACCGCCCGGGCCCATTTTGGCGCGACACCGCCCGGGCCCATTTTGGCGCGGCACCACCCGGGCCCATTTAGGCACGACACCGCCCGGGCCCATTTTGGGGCGGCACGGCCCGGGCCCATTTAGGCGCGACACCGCCCGGGCCCATTTTGGCGCGGCACCGCCTGGACCCATTTTGGCGCGGCACCGCCCGGGCCCATTTAGGCGCGACACCGCCCAGGCCAATTTTGGCGCGACACCGCCCGGGCCCATTTTGGCGCGACACCGCCCGGGCCCATTTTGGCGCGGCACCGCCCGGGCCCATTTAGGCGCGACACTGCCCGGGCCCATTTTGGCGCGACACCGCCCGGGCCCATTTTGGCGCGACACCACCCGGGCCCATTTTGGCGCGACACCGCCTGGGCCCATTTTGGGTTACGGTTAGGGTTAGGGTTAGGCTTAGGGTTAGGGTTAGGTTTAGGGTTAGGGTTAGGGTTAGGGTTAGGGTTAGGGTTTGGGTTAGGGTTAGGGTTAGGGTTAGGGTTAGGGTTAGGGTTAGGGTTAGGGTTAGGGTTAGGGTTAGGGTTAGGGTTAGGGTTAGGGTCTACCTCCCCAGAGGACTGAAACCAGCTTAATTATATGCTACAAGAGGCTTGACCACGTAGGTGCAGTATTACCAAGAGACTGAGCGGGATCACCTTCTTCATCTGCAAAGGGTAAGTCTGTGACTACCTCTGTTGGGCCCATTTAGGCGCGGCACCGCCCGGGCCCATTTAGGCGCGACACCGCCCGGGCCCATTTTGGCGTGGCACCGCCCGGGCCCATGTAGGCGCGACTCCGCCCGGGCCCATTTTGGCGCGACAATGCCCGGGCCCATTTTGGCGCGACACCGCCCGGGCCCATTTTGGCACGAAACCGCCAGGGCCCATTTAGGCGCGACACCACCGGGGCCCATTTTGGCACGACACCGTCTGGGCCCATTTTAGGTTAGGGTTAGGGTTAGGGTTAGGGTTAGGGTTAGGGTTATGTTTAGGGTTAGGGTTAGGGTTAGGGTTAGGGTTAGTGTTAGGGTTAGGGTTAGGGTTAGGGTTAGGGTTAGGGTTAGGGTTAGGGTTAGGGTTAGGGTTAGGGTTAGGGTTAGGGTTAGGGTTAGGGTTAGGGTTAGGGTTAGGGTTAGGGTGTACCTCCCCAGAGGACTGAAACCAGCTTGATTATATGCTACAAGAGGCTTGACCACGTAGGTGCAGTATTACCAAGAGACTGAGCGGGATCACCTTCTTCATCTGCAAAGGGTAAGTCTGTGACTACCTCTGTTGGGCCCATTTAGGCGCGGCACCACCCGGGCCCATTTTGGAGCGACACCGCCCAGGCCAATTTTGGCGCGACACCGCCCGGGCCCATTTTGGCGCGACACCGCCCGGGCCCATTTTGGCGCGACACAGCCCGGGCCCATTTTGGCGCGGCACCGCTCAGGCCCATTTTGGCGTGGCACCGCCCGGGCCCATTTTGGCGCGGCACCGCCAGGGCCCATTTAGGCGCGACACCGCCAGGGCCCATTTTGGCGCGGCACCGCCCAGGCCCATTTTGGCGCGAAACCGCCCGGGCCCATTTTGGCGCGACAACGGCCAGGCCCATTTTGGCGCGACACCGCCCGGGCCCGTTTTGACGCGGCACCGCCCGGGCCCATTTTGGCGCGGCACCGCCCGGGCCCATTTTGGCGCGGCACCGCCCGGGCCCATTTTGGAGTGGCACCGCCCGGGCCCATTTAGGCGCGGCACCGCCAGGACCCATTTAGGCGCGACATTGCCCGGGCCCATTTAGGCGCGACACCGCCCGGGCCCATTTTGGAGGGGCACCGCCCGGGACCATTTTGGCGCGGCACCGCCCGGGGCCATTTCGGCGCGGCACCGCCCGGGCCCATTTAGGCGCGACACCGCCCGGGCCCATTTTGGCGCAACACCGCCCGGGCCCATTTTGGCGCGGCAACGCCTGGGCCCATTTAGGCGCGACACCGCCCGGGCCCATTTTGTGGCGGCACGGCCCGGGCCCATTTAGGAGCGACACCGCCCGGACCCATTTTGGCGCGACACCGACCGGGCCCATTTTGGCTCGACACCGCCCGGGCCCATTTTGGCGCGGCACCGCCCGGGCCCATTTTGGCGCGGCACCACCCGGGCCCATTTTGGCGCGGCACCGCCCGGGCTCATTTTGTCGCGGCACCGCCCGGGCCCATGTAGGCGCGACTCTGCCCGGGCCAATTTTGGCGCGACAATGCCCGGGCCCATTTTGGCGCGACACCGCCCGGGCCCATTTTGGCACGACACCGCCAGGGCCCATTTAGGCGCGACACCACCCGGGCCCATTTTGGCGCGACACCGCCTGGGCCCATTTTGGGTTAGGGTTAGGGTTAGGGTTAGGGTTAGGGTTAGGGTTAGGTTTAGGGTTAGGGTTAGGGTTAGGGTTAGGGTTAGGGTTAGGGTTAGGGTTAGGGTTAGGGTTAGGTTTAGGTTTAGGGTTAGGGTTAGGGTTAGGGTTAGGGTTAGGGTTAGGGTGTACCTCCCCAGAGGAATGAAACCAGTTTGATTATATGCTACAAGAGGCTTGACCACGTAGGTGCAGTATTACCAAGAGACTGAGCGGGATCACCTTCTTCATCTGCAAAGGGTAAGTCTGTGACTACCTCTGTTGGGCCCATTTAGGCGCGGCACCACCCGGGCCCATTTTGGCGCGACAACGCCCAGGCCAATTTTGGCGCGACACCGCCCGGGCCCATTTTGGCGCGACACCGCCCGGGCCCATATTGGCGCGACACCACCCAGGCCCATTTTGGCGCGGCACCGCCCGGGCCCATTTTGGCGCGGCACCGCCCGGGCCCATTTTGGAGCGGCACCGCCCGGGCCCATTTTGGCGCGACACCGCCCGGGCCAATTTTGGCGCGGCACCGCCCGGGCCCATTTAGGCGCGACACCGCCCAGGCCCATTTTGGGGCAGCACGGCCCGGGCCCGTTTAGGCGCGACACCGCCCGGGCCCATTTTGGCGCGGCACCGCCCGGACCCATTTTGGCGCGGCACCGCCCGGGCCCATTTAGGCGCGACACTGCCCAGGCCAATTTTGACGCGGCACCACCCGGGCCCATTTAGGCGCGGCACCGCCCGGGCCCATTTTGGCGCGACACCGCCCGGGCCCATTTTGGCGCGGCACCGCCCGGGCCCATTTTGGCGCGGCACCGCCCAGGCCCATTTAGGCGCGACACTGCCTGGGCCCATTTTGGCGCGACACCGCCTGGGCCCATTTTGGCGCGGCACAGCCCGGGCCCATTTTGGCGCGACACCGCCCAGGCCCATTTTGGCGCGGCACCGCCCGGGCCCATTTTGGCGCGGCACCGCCCGGGCCCATTTTGGAGCGGCACGGCCCGGGCCCATTTTGGCGCGACACAGGCCGGGCCCATTTTGGCGCGGCACCGCCCGGGCCCATTTTGGCGCGGCACCGCCCGGGCCCATTTTGGAGCGGCACGGCCCGGGCCCATTTTGGAGCGACACCGCCCGTGCCCATTTTGGTGCGGCACCGTCCGGGCCCATTTTGGCGCGGCACCGCCCGGGCCCATTTTGACGCGGCACCGCCCGGGCCCATTTTGGCGTGACACCGCCCGGGCCCATTTTGACGCGGCACCGCCCGGGCCCATTTTGGCGCGACACCGCCCGTGCCCATTTTGGTGCGGCACCGTCCAGGCCCATTTTGGCGCGGCACCGCCCGGGCCCATTTTGACGCGGCACCGCCCGGGCCCATTTAGGCGCGGCACCGCCCGGGCCCATTTTGGCGCGGCACCGCCCGGGCACATTTAGGCGCGACAACGCCCGGGCCCATTTTGGCACGACACCGCGAGGGCCTATTTTCGCGCGGCACCGCCCGGGCACATTTTGGCGCGGCACCGCCCGGGCCCACTTAGGCGCGACACCGCTTGGGCCCATTTTGGCGCGGCACCGCCCGGACCCATTTAGGCGCGACATTGCCCGGGCCCATTTAGGCGCGACACCGCCCGGGCCCATTTTGGCGTGACACCGCCCAGGCCCATTTTGGCGTGGCACCGCCCGGACCCATTTTGGCGCGGCACCGCCCGGGCCCATTTTGGCGCGGCACCGCCCGGGCCCATTTATGCGCGACACCGCCCGGGCCGATTTTGGCGCGGCATCGCCCGGGCCCATTTAGGCGCGACACCGCCCGGGCCCATTTTGGCGCGGCACCTCCAGGGCCAATTTAGGCGTGACATGCCCGGGCCCATTTTGGCGCGACACCGCCCGTGCCCATTTTGGCGCGGCACCGCCCGGGCCCATTTTGGCGCGACACCGCCCGGGCCCATTTTGGCGTGCACCGCCAGGGCCCATTTAGGCGCGACACAGCCCGGGCCCATTTAGGCGCGACACCGCCCGGGCCCATTTTGGCGCGGCACCGCCCAGGCCCATTTAGGCGCGGCACCGCCCGGGCCCATTTAGGCGCGACACAGCCCGGGCCCATTTAGGCGCGACACCGCCCGGGCCCATTTTGGCGCGGCACCGCCTGGACCCATTTTGGCGCGGCACCGCCCGGGCCCATTTAGGCGCGACACCGCCCAGGCTAATTTTGGCGCGACACCGCCCGGGCCCATTTTGGCGCGACACCGCCCGGGCCCATTTTGGCGCGGAATCGCCCGGGCCCATTTTGGCGCGGCACCGCCCGGGCCCATTTAGGCGCGACACTGCCCGGGCCCATTTTGGCGCGACACCGCCCGGGCCCATTTTGGCGCGACACCACCCGGGCCCATTTTGGCGCGACACCGCCTGGGCCCATTTTGGGTTAGGGTTAGAGTTAGGGTTAGGGTTAGGGTTAGGGTTAGGTTTAGGGTTAGGGTTAGGGTTAGGGTTAGGGTTAGGGTTAGGGTTAGGGTTAGGGTTAGGGTGTACCTCCCCAGAGGACTGAAACCAGCTTGATTATATGCTACAAGAGGCTTGACCACGTAGGTGCAGTATTACCAAGAGACTGAGCGGGATCACCTTCTTCATCTGCAAAGGGTAAGTCTGTGACTACCTCTGTTGGGCCCATTTAGGCGCGGCACCACCCGGGCCCATTTTGGCGCGACACCGCCCAGGCCAATTTTGGCGCGACACTGCCCAGGCCCATTTTGGCGCGGCACCGCCCGGGCCCATTTTGGCGCGGCACCGCCCGGGCCCATTTAGGCGCGACACTGCCCGGGCCCATTTTGGCGCGGCACCGCCCGGGCCCACTTAGGCGCGACACCGCCCGGGCCCATTTTGGCGCGGCACCGCCCGGACCCATTTAGGCGCGACATTGCCCGGGCCCATTTAGGCGCGACACCGCCCGGGCCCATTTTGGCACGGCACCGCCCGGACCCATTTAGGCGCGACATTGCCCGGGCCCATTTAGGCGCGACACCGCCCGGGCCCATTTTGGCGCGACACCGCCCAGGCCCATTTTGGCGTGGCACCGCCCGGACCCATTTTGGCGCGGCACTGCCCGGGCCCATTTTGGAGCAGCACCGCCCGGGCCCATTTAGGCGCGACACCGCCCAGGCCCATTTTGGCGCGGCATCGCCCGGGCCCGTTTAGGAGCGACACCGCCCGGGACCATTTAGGCGCGACACCGCCCGGGCCGATTTAGGCGCTACACCGCCCAGGCCCATTTTGGCGCGGCACCGCCCGGGCCCATTTAGGCGCGACACCGCCCGGGCCAATTTTGGTGCGACACCGCCCGGGCCCATTTTGGCACGACACCGCCCGGGCCCATTTAGCGCGGCACCGCCCAGGCCCATTTTGGCGCGGCACCGCCCGGGCCGATTTTGGCGCGGCATCGCCCGGGCCCATTTAGGCGCGACACCGCCCAGGCCCATTTTGGCGCGGCACCTCCAGGGCCCATTTAGGCGCGACATGCCCGGGCCCATTTTGGCGCGACACCGCCCGGGCCCATTTTGGTGCGGCACCGCCCGGGCCCATTTTGGCGCGACACCGCCCGGGCCCATTTTGGCGTGCACCGCCAGGGCCCATTTAGACGCGACACAGCCCGGCCCCATTTAGGCGCGACACCGCCAGGGCCCATTTTGACGCGGCACCGCCCGGGCCCATTTAGGCGCGACACCGCCCGGGCCCATTTTGGCGCGGCACCGCCCGGGCCAATTTAGGCGCGGCACCGCCCGGGCCCATTTAGGCGCGACACTGCCCGTGCCCATTTTGGCACGGCACCGCCCGGGCCCATTTAGGCGCGACACCTCCCAGGCCAATTTTGGCGCGACACCGCCCGGGCCCATTTTGGCGCGACACCGCCCGGGCCCATTTTGGCGCGGCACCGATCAGGCCCATTTTGGCGCGGCACCGCCCGGGCCCATTTAGGCGCGACACCGCCCAGGCCCATTTAGGCGCGGCACCGCCCGGGCCGATTTTGGCGCGGCATCGCCCGGGCCCATTTAGGCGCGACACCGCCCAGGCCCATTTTGGCGCGGCACCTCCAGGGCCCATTTAGGCGCGACATGCCCGGGCCCATTTTGGCGCGACACCGCCCGGGCCCATTTTGGCGCGGCACCGCCCGGGCCCATTTTGGCGCGACACCGCCCGGGCCCATTTTGGCGTGCACCGCCAGGGCCCATTTAGGCGCGACACAGCCCGGCCCCATTTAGGCGCGACACCGCCAGGGCCCATTTTGACGCGGCACCGCCCGGGCCCATTTAGGCGCGACACCGCCCGGGCCCATTTTGGCGCGGCACCGCCCGGGCCAATTTAGGCGCGGCACCGCCCGGGCCCATTTAGGCGCGACACTGCCCGTGCCCATTTTGGCGCGGCACCGCCCGGGCCCATTTAGGCGCGAAACCGCCCAGGCCAATTTTGGCGCGACACCGCCCGGGCCCATTTTGGCGCGACACCGCCCGGGCCCATTTTGGCGCGGCACCGATCAGGCCCATTTTGGCACGACACCGCCCGGGCCCATTTAGCGCGGCACCGCCCAGGCCCATTTTGGCGCCGCACCGCCCGGGCCGATTTTGGCGCGGCATCGCCCGGGCCCATTTAGGCGCGACACCGCCCAGGCCCATTTTTGCGCGGCACCTCCAGGGCCCATTTAGGCGCGACATGCCCGGGCCCATTTTGGCGCGGCACCGCCCGGGCCCATTTTGGCGCGGCACCGCCCGGGCCCATTTTGGCGCGACACCGCCCGGGCCCATTTTGGCGTGCACCGCCAGGGCCCATTTAGGCGCGACACAGCCCGGCCCCATTTAGGCGCGACACCGCCAGGGCCCATTTTGACGCGGCACCGCCCGGGCCCATTTAGGCGCGACACCGCCCGGGCCCATTTTGGCGCGGCACCGCCCGGGCCAATTTAGGCGCGGCACCGCCCGGGCCCATTTAGGCGCGACACTGCCCGTGCCCATTTTGGCACGGCACCGCCCGGGCCCATTTAGGCGCGACACCGCCCAGGCCAATTTTGGCGCGACACCGCCCGGGCCCATTTTGGCGCGACACCGCCCGGGCCCATTTTGGCGCGGCACCGATCAGGCCCATTTTGGCGCGGCACCGCCCGGGCCCATTTTGGCGCGGCACCGCCCGGGCCGATTTTGGCGCGGCATCGCCCGGGCCCATTTAGGCGCGACACCGCCCGGGCCCATTTTGGCGCGGCACCGCCAGGGCCCATTTTGGCGCGACACTGCCCGGGCCCATTTAGGCGCGACACTGCCCGGGCCCATTTTAGCGCGACACCGCCTGGGCCCATTTTGGCGCGGCACCGACCGGGCCCATTTTGGCGCGACACCGCCCGGGCCCATTTTGGCGCGACATTGCCCGGGCCCATTTAGGCGCGACACCGCCCGGGCCCATTTAGGCGCGGCACCGCCCAGGTCCATTTTGGCGCGGCACCGCCAGGACCCATTTAGGCGCGACATTGCCCGGGCCCATTTAGGCGCGACACCGGCCGGGCCCATTTTGGCGCGGCACCGCCCGGGCCCATTTTGGAGCGGCACCGCCCGGGCCCATTTTGGCGCGGCACCGCCCGGGCCCATTTTTTCGCGACACCGCCCGGGCCCATTTTGGCGCGGCACCACCCGGGCCCATTTAGGCACGACTCCGCCCGGGCCCATTTTGGGGCAGCACGGCCCGGGCCCATTTAGGCGCGACACCGCCCGGGCCCATTTTGGCGCGGCACCGCCTGGACCCATTTTGGCGCGGCACCGCCCGGGCCCATTTAGGCGCGACACCGCCCAGGCCAATTTTGGCGCGACACCGCCCGGGCCCATTTTGGCGCGACACCGCCCGGGCCCATTTTGGCGCGACACCACCCGGGCCCATTTTGGCGCGACACCGCCTGGGCCCATTTTGGGTTAGGGTTAGGGTTAGGGTTAGGCTTAGGGTTAGGGTTAGGTTTAGGGTTAGGGTTAGGGTTAGGGTTAGGGTTAGGGTTAGGGTTAGGGTTAGGGTTAGGGTTAGGGTTAGGGTTAGGGTTAGGGTTAGGGTTAGGGTTAGGGTGTACCTCCCCAGAGGACTGAAACCAGCTTGATTATATGCTACAAGAGGCTTGACCACGTAGGTGCAGTATAACCAAGAGACTGAGCGGGATCACCTTCTTCATCTGCAAAGGGTAAGTCTGTGACTACCTCTGTTGGGCCCATTTTGGTGCGGCACTGCCCGGGCCCATTTTGGCGCGACACCGCCCGGGCCCATTTTGGCGCGGCACCGCCAGGGCCCATTTAGGCGCGGCACCACCCGGGCCCATTTTGGCGCGACACCGCCCAGGCCAATTTTGGCGCGACACTGCCCAGGCCCATTTTGGCGCGGCACTGCCCGGGCCCATTTTGGCGCGGCAGCGCCCGGGCCCACTTAGGCGCGACACCGCCCTGGCCCATTTTGGTGCGGCACCGCCCGGACCCATTTAGGCGCGACATTGCCCGGGCCCATTTAGGCGCGACACCGCCCGGGCCCATTTTGGCGCGAAACCGCCCGGGCCCGTTTAGGAGCGACACCGCCCGGGACCATTTAGGCGCGATACATCCCGGGCCGATTTAGGCGCTACACCGCCCAGGCCCATTTTGGCGCGGCACCGCCCGGGCCCATTTAGGCGCGACACCGCCCGGGCCAATTTTGGTGCGACACCGCCCGGGCCCATTTTGGCACGACACCGCCCGGGCCCATTTTGGCGCGGCACCGCCCAGGCCCATTTTGGCGCGGCACCGCCCGGGCCCATTTTGGCGCGGCACCGCCAGGGCCCATTTAGGCGCGGCACCGCCCGGGCCCATTTAGGCGCGGCACCGGCCGGGCCCATTTTGGCGCGGCACCGCCCGGGCCCATTTTGGAGCGGCACCGCCCGGGCCCATTTTGGCGCGGCACCGCCCGGGCCCATTTTGGCGCGACACCGCCCGGGCCCATTTTGGCGCGGCACCACCCGGGCCCATTTAGGCACGACTCCGCCCGGGCCCATTTTGGGGCAGCACGGCCCGGGCCCATTTAGGCGCGACACCGCCCGGGCCCATTTTGGCGCGGCACCGCCTGGACCCATTTTGGCGCGGCACCGCCCGGGCCCATTTAGGCGCGACACCGCCCAGGCCAATTTTGGCGCGACACCGCCCGGGCCCATTTTGGCGCGACACCGCCCGGGCCCATTTTGGCGCGACACCACCCGGGCCCATTTTGGCGCGACACCGCCTGGGCCCATTTTGGGTTAGGGTTAGGGTTAGGGTTAGGCTTACGGTTAGGGTTAGGTTTAGGGTTAGGGTTAGGGTTAGGGTTAGGGTTAGGGTTAGGGTTAGGGTTAGGGTTAGGGTTAGGGTTAGGGTTAGGGTTAGGGTTAGGGTTAGGGTTAGGGTGTACCTCCCCAGAGGACTGAAACCAGCTTGATTATATGCTACAAGAGGCTTGACCACGTAGGTGCAGTATTACCAAGAGACTGAGCGGGATCACCTTCTTCATCTGCAAAGGGTAAGTCTGTGACTACCTCTGTTGGGCCCATTTTGGTGCGGCACTGCCCGGGCCCATTTTGGCGCGACACCGCCCGGGCCCATTTTGGCGCGGCACCGCCAGGGCCCATTTAGGCGCGGCACCACCCGGGCCCATTTTGGCGCGACACCGCCCAGGTCAATTTTGGCGCGACACTGCCCAGGCCCATTTTGGCGCGGCACTGCCCGGGCCCATTTTGGCGCGGCAGCGCCCGGGCCCACTTAGGCGCGACACCGCCCTGGCCCATTTTGGTGCGGCACCGCCCGGACCCATTTAGGCGCGACATTGCCCGGGCCCATTTAGGCGCGACACCGCCCGGGCCCATTTTGGCGCGACATCGCCCAGGCCCATTTTGGCGCGGCATCGCCCGGGCCCATTTTGGCGCGGCACCGCCAGGGCCCATTTAGGCGCGACATTGCCCGGACCCATTTTGGCGCGGCACCGCCCGGGCCCATTTTGGCGCGGCACCGCCCGGGCCCATTTTGGAGCAGCACCGCCCGGGCCCATTTAGGCGCGACACCGCCCGGCCCATTTTGGCGCGAAACCGCCCGGGCCCGTTTAGGAGCGACACCGCCCGGGACCATTTAGGCGCGATACATCCCGGGCCGATTTAGGCGCGACACCGCCCAGGCCCATTTTGGCACGGCACCGCCCGGGCCCATTTAGGCGCGACACCGCCCGGGCCAATTTTGGTGCGACACCGCCCGGGCCCATTTTGGCACGACACCGCCCGGGCCCATTTTGGCGCGGCACCGCCCAGGCCCATTTAGGCGCGACACCGCCAGGGCCCATTTTGACGCGGCACCGCCCGGGCCCATTTAGGCGCGACACCGCCCGGGCCCATTTTGGCGCGGCACCGCCCGGGCCAATTTAGGCGCGGCACCGCCCGGGCCCATTTAGGCGCGACACTGCCCGTGCCCATTTTGGCGCGGCACCGCCCGGGCCCATTTAGGCGCGACAGCGCCCAGGCCAATTTTGGCGCGACACCGCCCGGGCCCATTTTGGCGCGACACCGCCCGGGCCCATTTTGGCGCGGCACCGATCAGGCCCATTTTGGCGCGGCACCGCCCGGGCCCATTTTGGCGCGGCACCGCCCGGGCCGATTTTGGCGCGGCATCGCCCGGGCCCATTTAGGCGCGACACCGCCCGGGCCCATTTTGGCGCGGCACCGCCAGGGCCCATTTTGGCGCGACACTGCCCGGGCCCATTTAGGCGCGACACTGCCCGGGCCCATTTTAGCGCGACACCGCCTGGGCCCATTTTGGCGCGGCACCGACCGGGCCCATTTTGGCGCGACACCGCCCGGGCCCATTTTGGCGCGACATTGCCCGGGCCCATTTAGGCGCGAGACCCCCCGGGCCCATTTAGGCGCGGCACCGCCCAGGCCCATTTTGGCGCGGCACCGCCAGGACCCATTTAGGCGCGACATTGCCCGGGCCCATTTAGGCGCGACACCGGCCGGGCCCATTTTGGCGCGGCACCGCCCGGGCCCATTTTGGAGCGGCACCGCCCGGGCCCATTTTGGCGCGGCACCGCCCGGGCCCATTTTGTCGCGACACCGCCCGGGCCCATTTTGGCGCGGCACCACCCGGGCCCATTTAGGCACGACTCCGCCCGGGCCCATTTTGGGGCAGCACGGCCCGGGCCCATTTAGGCGCGACACCGCCCGGGCCCATTTTGGCGCGGCACCGCCTGGACCCATTTTGGCGCGGCACCGCCCGGGCCCATTTAGGCGCGACACCGCCCAGGCCAATTTTGGCGCGACACCGCCCGGGCCCATTTTGGCGCGACACCGCCCGGGCCCATTTTGGCGCGACACCACCCGGGCCCATTTTGGCGCGACACCGCCTGGGCCCATTTTGGGTTAGGGTTAGGGTTAGGGTTAGGCTTACGGTTAGGGTTAGGTTTAGGGTTAGGGTTAGGGTTAGGGTTAGGGTTAGGGTTAGGGTTAGGGTTAGGGTTAGGGTTAGGGTTAGGGTTAGGGTTAGGGTGTACCTCCCCAGAGGACTGAAACCAGCTTGATTATATGCTACAAGAGGCTTGACCACGTAGGTGCAGTATTACCAAGAGACTGAGCGGGATCACCTTCTTCATCTGCAAAGGGTAAGTCTGTGACTACCTCTGTTGGGCCCATTTTGGTGCGGCACCGCCAGGGCCCATTTAGGCGCGGCACCACCCGGGCCCATTTTGGCGCGACACCGCCCAGGTCAATTTTGGCGCGACACTGCCCAGGCCCATTTTGGCGCGGCACTGCCCGGGCCCATTTTGGCGCGGCAGCGCCCGGGCCCACTTAGGCGCGACACCGCCCTGGCCCATTTTGGTGCGGCACCGCCCGGACCCATTTAGGCGCGACATTGCCCGGGCCCATTTAGGCGCGACACCGCCCGGGCCCATTTTGGCGCGACATCGCCCAGGCCCATTTTGGCGCGGCATCGCCCGGGCCCATTTTGGCGCGGCACCGCCAGGGCCCATTTAGGCGCGACATTGCCCGGACCCATTTTGGCGCGGCACCGCCCGGGCACATTTTGGCGCGGCACCGCCCGGGCCCATTTTGGAGCAGCACCGCCCGGGCCCATTTAGGCGCGACACCGCCCGGCCCATTTTGGCGCGAAACCGCCCGGGCCCGTTTAGGAGCGACACCGCCCGGGACCATTTAGGCGCGATACATCCCGGGCCGATTTAGGCGCTACACCGCCCAGGCCCATTTTGGCGCGGCACCGCCCGGGCCCATTTAGGCGCGACACCGCCCGGGCCAATTTTGGTGCGACACCGCCCGGGCCCATTTTGGCACGACACCGCCCGGGCCCATTTTGGCGCGGCACCGATCAGGCCCATTTTGGCGCGGCACCGCCCGGGCCCATTTTGGCGCGGCACCGCCAGGGCCCATTTAGGCGCGACACCGCCCGGGCCCATTTAGGCGCGGCACCGCCCGGGCCGATTTTGGCGCGGCATCGCCCGAGCCCATTTAGGCGCGACACCGCCCGGGCCCATTTTGGCGCGGCACCTCCAGGGCCCATTTAGGCGCGACATGCCCGGGCCCATTTTGGGGCGACACCGCCCGGGCCCATTTTGGCGCGGATCCGCCCGGGCCCATTTTGGCGCGACACCGCCCGGGCCCATTTTGGCGTGCACCGCCAGGGCCCATTTAGGCGCGACACAGCCCGGCCCCATTTAGGCGCGACACCGCCAGGGCCCATTTTGACGCGGCACCGCCCGGGCCCATTTAGGCGCGACACCGCCCGGGCCCATTTTGGCGCGGCACCGCCCGGGCCAATTTAGGCGCGGCACCGCCCGGGCCCATTTAGGCGCGACACTGCCCGTGCCCATTTTGGCGCGGCACCGCCCGGGCCCATTTAGGCGCGACACCGCCCAGGCCAATTTTGGCGCGACACCGCCCGGGCCCATTTTGGCGCGACACCGCCCGGGCCCATTTTGGCGCGGCACCGATCAGGCCCATTTTGGCGCGGCACCGCCCGGGCCCATTTTGGCGCGGCACCGCCCGGGCCCATTTAGGCGCGACACCGCCCGGGCCCATTTAGGCGCGGCACCGCCCGGTACGATTTTGGCGCGGCATCGCCTGGGCCCATTTAGGCGCTACACCGCCCGGGCCCATTTTGGCGCGGCACCGCCAGGGCCCATTTTGGCGCGACACTGCCCGGGCCCATTTAGGCGCGACACCGCCCGGGCCCATTTTGGCGCGACATTGCCCGGGCCCATTTAGGCGCGACACCGCCCGGGCCCATTTTGGCGCGGCACCGCCAGGACCCATTTAGGCGCGACATTGCCCGGGCCCATTTAGGCGCGACACCGGCCGGGCCCATTTTGGCGCGGCACCGCCCGGGCCCATTTTGGAGCGGCACCGCCCGGGCCCATTTTGGCGCGGCACCGCCCGGGCCCATTTTGTCGCGACACCGCCCGGGCCCATTTTGGCGCGGCACCACCCGGGCCCATTTAGGCACGACTCCGCCCGGGCCCATTTTGGGGCAGCACGGCCCGGGCCCATTTAGGCGCGACACCGCCCGGGCCCATTTTGGCGCGGCACCGCCTGGACCCATTTTGGCGCGGCACCGCCCGGGCCCATTTAGGCGCGACACCGCCCAGGCCAATTTTGGCGCGACACCGCCCGGGCCCATTTTGGCGCGACACCGCCCGGGCCCATTTTGGCGCGACACCACCCGGGCCCATTTTGGCGCGACACCGCCTGGGCCCATTTTGGGTTAGGGTTAGGGTTAGGGTTAGGCTTAGGGTTAGGGTTAGGTTTAGGGTTAGGGTTAGGGTTAGGGTTAGGGTTAGGGTTAGGGTTAGGGTTAGGGTTAGGGTTAGGGTTAGGGTTAGGGTTAGGGTTAGGGTTAGGGTTAGGGTGTACCTCCCCAGAGGACTGAAACCAGCTTGATTATATGCTACAAGAGGCTTGACCACGTAGGTGCAGTATTACCAAGAGACTGAGCGGGATCACCTTCTTCATCTGCAAAGGGTAAGTCTGTGACTACCTCTGTTGGGCCCATTTTGGTGCGGCACTGCCCGGGCCCATTTTGGCGCGACACCGCCCGGGCCCATTTTCGCGCGGCACCGCCAGGGCCCATTTAGGCGCGGCACCACCCGGGCCCATTTTGGCGCGACACCGCCCAGGCCAATTTTGGCGCGACACTGCCCAGGCCCATTTTGGCGCGGCACTGCCCGGGCCCCTTTTGGCGCGGCAGCGCCCGGGCCCACTTAGGCGCGACACCGCCCTGGCCCATTTTGGTGCGGCACCGCCCGGACCCATTTAGGCGCGACATTGCCCGGGCCCATTTAGGCGCGACACCGCCCGGGCCCATTTTGGCGCGACATCGCCCAGGCCCATTTTGGCGCGGCATCGCCCGGGCCCATTTTGGCGCGGCACCGCCAGGGCCCATTTAGGCGCGACATTGCCCGGACCCATTTTGGCGCGGCACCGCCCGGGCCCATTTTGGCGCGGCACCGCCCGGGCCCATTTTGGAGCAGCACCGCCCGGGCCCATTTAGGCGCGACACCGCCCGGCCCATTTTGGCGCGAAACCGCCCGGGCCCGTTTAGGAGCGACACCGCCCGGGACCATTTAGGCGCGATACATCCCCGGCCGATTTAGGCGCTACACCGCCCAGGCCCATTTTGGCGCGGCACCGCCCGGGCCCATTTAGGCGCGACACCGCCCGGGCCAATTTTGGTGCGACACCGCCCGGGCCCATTTTGGCACGACACCGCCCGGGCCCATTTTGGCGCGGCACCGCCCAGGCCCATTTTGGCGCGGCACCGCCCAGGCCCATTTTGGCGCGGCACCGCCAGGGCCCATTTAGGCGCGACACCGCCCGGGCCCATTTAGGCGCGGCACCGCCCGGGCCGATTTTGGCGCGGCATCGCCCGGGCCCATTTAGGCGCGACACCGCCCGGGCCCATTTTGGCGCGGCACCTCCAGGGCCCATTTAGGCGCGACATGCCCGGGCCCATTTTGGCGCGACACCGCCCGGGCCCATTTTGGCGCGGATCCGCCCGGGCCCATTTTGGCGCGACACCGCCCGGGCCCATTTTGGCGTGCACCGCCAGGGCCCATTTAGGCGTGACACAGCCCGGCCCCATTTAGGCGCGACACCGCCAGGGCCCATTTTGACGCGGCACCGCCCGGGCCCATTTAGGCGCGACACCGCCCGGGCCCATTTTGGCGCGGCACCGCCCGGGCCAATTTAGGCGCGGCACCGCCCGGGCCCATTTAGGCGCGACACTGCCCGTGCCCATTTTGGCGCGGCACCGCCCGGGCCCATTTAGGCGCGACACCGCCCAGGCCCATTTTGGCGCGGCACCTCCAGGGCCCATTTTGGCGCGACATGCCCGGGCCAATTTTGGCGCGACACCGCCCGGGCCCATTTTGGCGCGGCACCGCCCGGGCCCATTTTGGCGCGACACCGCCCGGGCCCATTTTGGCGTGCACCGCCAGGGCCCATTTAGGCGCGACACAGCCCGGCCCCATTTAGGCGCGACACCGCCAGGGCCCATTTTGACGCGGCACCGCCCGGGCCCATTTAGGCGCGACACCGCCCGGGCCCATTTTGGCGCGGCACCGCCCGGGCCAATTTAGGCGCGGCACCGCCCGGGCCCATTTAGGCGCGACACTGCCCGTGCCCATTTTGGCGCGGCACCGCCCGGGCCCATTTAGGCGCGAAACCGCCCAGGCCAATTTTGGCACGACACCGCCCGGGCCCATTTAGCGCGGCACCGCCCAGGCCCATTTTGGCGCGGCACCGCCCGGGCCGATTTTGGCGCGGCATCGCCCGGGCCCATTTAGGCGCGACACCGCCCAGGCCCATTTTTGCGCGGCACCTCCAGGGCCCATTTAGGCGCGACATGCCCGGGCCCATTTTGGCGCGGCACCGCCCGGGCCCATTTTGGCGCGGCACCGCCCGGGCCCATTTTGGCGCGACACCGCCCGGGCCCATTTTGGCGTGCACCGCCAGGGCCCATTTAGGCGCGACACAGCCCGGCCCCATTTAGGCGCGACACCGCCAGGGCCCATTTTGACGCGGCACCGCCCGGGCCCATTTAGGCGCGACACCGCCCGGGCCCATTTTGGCGCGGCACCGCCCGGGCCAATTTAGGCGCGGCACCGCCCGGGCCCATTTAGGCGCGACACTGCCCGTGCCCATTTTGGCGCGGCACCGCCCGGGCCCATTTAGGCGCGACACCGCCCAGGCCAATTTTGGCGCGACACCGCCCGGGCCCATTTTGGCGCGACACCGCCCGGGCCCATTTTGGCGCGGCACCGATCAGGCCCATTTTGGCGCGGCACCGCCCGGGCCCATTTTGGCGCGGCACCGCCCGGGCCGATTTTGGCGCGGCATCGCCCGGGCCCATTTAGGCGCGACACCGCCCGGGCCCATTTTGGCGCGGCACCGCCAGGGCCCATTTTGGCGCGACACTGCCCGGGCCCATTTAGGCGCGACACTGCCCGGGCCCATTTTAGCGCGACACCGCCTGGGCCCATTTTGGCGCGGCACCGACCGGGCCCATTTTGGCGCGACACCGCCCGGGCCCATTTTGGCGCGACATTGCCCGGGCCCATTTAGGCGCGACACCGCCCGGGCCCATTTAGGCGCGGCACCGCCCAGGCCCATTTTGGCGCGGCACCGCCAGGACCCATTTAGGCGCGACATTGCCCGGGCCCATTTAGGCGCGACACCGGCCGGGCCCATTTTGGCGCGGCACCGCCCGGGCCCATTTTGGAGCGGCACCGCCCGGGCCCATTTTGGCGCGGCACCGCCCGGGCCCATTTTGTCGCGACACCGCCCGGGCCCATTTTGGCGCGGCACCACCCGGGCCCATTTAGGCACGACTCCGCCCGGGCCCATTTTGGGGCAGCACGGCCCGGGCCCATTTAGGCGCGACACCGCCCGGGCCCATTTTGGCGCGGCACCGCCTGGACCCATTTTGGCGCGGCACCGCCCGGGCCCATTTAGGCGCGACACCGCCCAGGCCAATTTTGGCGCGACACCGCCCGGGCCCATTTTGGCGCGACACCGCCCGGGCCCATTTTGGCGCGACACCACCCGGGCCCATTTTGGCGCGACACCGCCTGGGCCCATTTTGGGTTAGGGTTAGGGTTAGGGTTAGGCTTACGGTTAGGGTTAGGTTTAGGGTTCGGGTTAGGGTTAGGGTTAGGGTTAGGGTTAGGGTTAGGGTTAGGGTTAGGGTTAGGGTTAGGGTTAGGGTGTACCTCCCCAGAGGACTGAAACCAGCTTGATTATATGCTACAAGAGGCTTGACCACGTAGGTGCAGTATTACCAAGAGACTGAGCGGGATCACCTTCTTCATCTACAAAGGGTAAGTCTGTGACTACCTCTGTTGGGCCCATTTTGGTGCGGCACTGCCCGGGCCCATTTTGGCGCGACACCGCCCGGGCCCATTTTGGCGCGGCACCGCCAGGGCCCATTTAGGCGCGACATGCCCGGGCCCATTTTGGCGCGACACCGCCCGGGCCCATTTTGGCGCGGATCCGCCCGGGCCCATTTTGGCGCGACACCGCCCGGGCCCATTTTGGCGTGCACCGCCAGGGCCCATTTAGGCGCGACACAGCCCGGCCCCATTTAGGCGCGACACCGCCAGGGCCCATTTTGACGCGGCACCGCCCGGGCCCATTTTGGCGCGACACCGCCCGGGCCCATTTTGGCGCGGATCCGCCCGGGCCCATTTTGGCGCGACACCGCCCGGGCCCATTTTGGCGTGCACCGCCAGGGCCCATTTAGGCGCGACACAGCCCGGCCCCATTTAGGCGCGACACCGCCAGGGCCCATTTTGACGCGGCACCGCCCGGGCCCATTTAGGCGCGACACCGCCCGGGCCCATTTTGGCGCGGCACCGCCCGGGCCAATTTAGGCGCGGCACCGCCCGGGCCCATTTAGGCGCGACACTGCCCGTGCCCATTTTGGCGCGGCACCGCCCGGGCCCATTTAGGCGCGACACCGCCCAGGCCAATTTTGGCGCGACACCGCCCGGGCCCATTTTGGCGCGACACCGCCCGGGCCCATTTTGGCGCGGCACCGATCAGGCCCATTTTGGCGCGGCACCGCCCGGGCCCATTTTGGCGCGGCACCGCCCGGGCCCATTTAGGCGCGACACCGCCCGGGCCCATTTAGGCGCGGCACCGCCCGGTACGATTTTGGCGCGGCATCGCCTGGGCCCATTTAGGCGCTACACCGCCCGGGCCCATTTTGGCGCGGCACCGCCAGGGCCCATTTTGGCGCGACACTGCCCGGGCCCATTTAGGCGCGACACTGCCCGGGCCCATTTTAGCGCGACACCGCCCGGGCCCATTTTGGCGCGGCACCGCCCGGGCCCATTTTGGCGCGACATTGCCCGGGCCCATTTAGGCGCGACACCGCCCGGGCCCATTTAGGCGCGGCACCGCCCAGGCCCATTTTGGCGCGGCACCGCCAGGACCCATTTAGGCGCGACATTGCCCGGGCCCATTTAGGCGCGACACCGGCCGGGCCCATTTTGGCGCGACACCGCCCGGGCCCATTTTGGAGCGGCACCGCCCGGGCCCATTTTGGCGCGGCACCGCCCGGGCCCATTTTGTCGCGACACCGCCCGGGCCCATTTTGGCGCGGCACCACCCGGGCCCATTTAGGCACGACTCCGCCCGGGCCCATTTTGGGGCAGCACGGCCCGGGCCCATTTAGGCGCGACACCGCCCGGGCCCATTTTGGCGCGGCACCGCCTGGACCCATTTTGGCGCGGCACCGCCCGGGCCCATTTAGGCGCGACACCGCCCAGGCCAATTTTGGCGCGACACCGCCCGGGCCCATTTTGGCGCGACACCGCCCGGGCCCATTTTGGCGCGACACCACCCGGGCCCATTTTGGCGCGACACCGCCTGGGCCCATTTTGGGTTAGGGTTAGGGTTAGGGTTAGGCTTAGGGTTAGGGTTAGGTTTAGGGTTAGGGTTAGGGTTAGGGTTAGGGTTAGGGTTAGGGTTAGGGTTAGGGTTAGGGTTAGGGTTAGGGTTAGGGTTAGGGTTAGGGTTAGGGTGTACCTCCCCAGAGGACTGAAACCAGCTTGATTATATGCTACAAGAGGCTTGACCACGTAGGTGCAGTATTACCAAGAGACTGAGCGGGATCACCTTCTTCATCTGCAAAGGGTAAGTCTGTGACTACCTCTGTTGGGCCCATTTTGGTGCGGCACTGCCCGGGCCCATTTTGGCGCGACACCGCCCGGGCCCATTTTGGCGCGGCACCGCCAGGGCCCATTTAGGCGCGGCACCACCCGGGCCCATTTTGGCGCGACACCGCCCAGGTCAATTTTGGCGCGACACTGCCCAGGCCCATTTTGGCGCGGCACTGCCCGGGCCCATTTTGGCGCGGCAGCGCCCGGGCCCACTTAGGCGCGACACCGCCCTGGCCCATTTTGGTGCGGCACCGCCCGGACCCATTTAGGCGCGACATTGCCCGGGCCCATTTAGGCGCGACACCGCCCGGGCCCATTTTGGCGCGACATCGCCCAGGCCCATTTTGGCGCGGCATCGCCCGGGCCCATTTTGGCGCGGCACCGCCAGGGCCCATTTAGGCGCGACATTGCCCGGACCCATTTTGGCGCGGCACCGCCCGGGCCCATTTTGGCGCGGCACCGCCCGGGCCCATTTTGGAGCAGCACCGCCCGGGCCCATTTAGGCGCGACACCGCCCGGCCCATTTTGGCGCGAAACCGCCCGGGCCCGTTTAGGAGCGACACCGCCCGGGACCATTTAGGCGCGATACATCCCGGGCCGATTTAGGCGCTACACCGCCCAGGCCCATTTTGGCGCGGCACCGCCCGGGCCCATTTAGGCGCGACACCGCCCGGGCCAATTTTGGTGCGACACCGCCCGGGCCCATTTTGGCACGACACCGCCCGGGCCCATTTTGGCGCGGCACCGCCCAGGCCCATTTAGGCGCGACACCGCCAGGGCCCATTTTGACGCGGCACCGCCCGGGCCCATTTAGGCGCGACACCGCCCGGGCCCATTTTGGCGCGGCACCGCCCGGGCCAATTTAGGCGCGGCACCGCCCGGGCCCATTTAGGCGCGACACTGCCCGTGCCCATTTTGGCGCGGCACCGCCCGGGCCCATTTAGGCGCGACAGCGCCCAGGCCAATTTTGGCGCGACACCGCCCGGGCCCATTTTGGCGCGACACCGCCCGGGCCCATTTTGGCGCGGCACCGATCAGGCCCATTTTGGCGCGGCACCGCCCGGGCCCATTTTGGCGCCTCACCGCCCGGGCCGATTTTGGCGCGGCATCGCCCGGGCCCATTTAGGCGCGACACCGCCCGGGCCCATTTTGGCGCGGCACCGCCAGGGCCCATTTTGGCGCGACACTGCCCGGGCCCATTTAGGCGCGACACTGCCCGGGCCCATTTTAGCGCGACACCGCCTGGGCCCATTTTGGCGCGGCACCGACCGGGCCCATTTTGGCGCGACACCGCCCGGGCCCATTTTGGCGCGACATTGCCCGGGCCCATTTAGGCGCGACACCGCCCGGGCCCATTTAGGCGCGGCACCGCCCAGGCCCATTTTGGCGCGGCACCGCCAGGACCCATTTAGGCGCGACATTGCCCGGGCCCATTTAGGCGCGACACCGGCCGGGCCCATTTTGGCGCGGCACCGCCCGGGCCCATTTTGGAGCGGCACCGCCCGGGCCCATTTTGGCGCGGCACCGCCCGGGCCCATTTTGTCGCGACACCGCCCGGGCCCATTTTGGCGCGGCACCACCCGGGCCCATTTAGGCACGACTCCGCCCGGGCCCATTTTGGGGCAGCACGGCCCGGGCCCATTTAGGCGCGACACCGCCCGGGCCCATTTTGGCGCGGCACCGCCTGGACCCATTTTGGCGCGGCACCGCCCGGGCCCATTTAGGCGCGACACCGCCCAGGCCAATTTTGGCGCGACACCGCCCGGGCCCATTTTGGCGCGACACCGCCCGGGCCCATTTTGGCGCGACACCACCCGGGCCCATTTTGGCGCGACACCGCCTGGGCCCATTTTGGGTTAGGGTTAGGGTTAGGGTTAGGCTTACGGTTAGGGTTAGGTTTAGGGTTAGGGTTAGGGTTAGGGTTAGGGTTAGGGTTAGGGTTAGGGTTAGGGTTAGGGTTAGGGTTAGGGTTAGGGTTAGGGTTAGGGTGTACCTCCCCAGAGGACTGAAACCAGCTTGATTATATGCTACAAGAGGCTTGACCACGTAGGTGCAGTATTACCAAGAGACTGAGCGGGATCACCTTCTTCATCTGCAAAGGGTAAGTCTGTGACTACCTCTGTTGGGCCCATTTTGGTGCGGCACCGCCAGGGCCCATTTAGGCGCGGCACCACCCGGGCCCATTTTGGCGCGACACCGCCCAGGTCAATTTTGGCGCGACACTGCCCAGGCCCATTTTGGCGCGGCACTGCCCGGGCCCATTTTGGCGCGGCAGCGCCCGGGCCCACTTAGGCGCGACACCGCCCTGGCCCATTTTGGTGCGGCACCGCCCGGACCCATTTAGGCGCGACATTGCCCGGGCCCATTTAGGCGCGACACCGCCCGGGCCCATTTTGGCGCGACATCGCCCAGGCCCATTTTGGCGCGGCATCGCCCGGGCCCATTTTGGCGCGGCACCGCCAGGGCCCATTTAGGCGCGACATTGCCCGGACCCATTTTGGCGCGGCACCGCCCGGGCACATTTTGGCGCGGCACCGCCCGGGCCCATTTTGGAGCAGCACCGCCCGGGCCCATTTAGGCGCGACACCGCCCGGCCCATTTTGGCGCGAAACCGCCCGGGCCCGTTTAGGAGCGACACCGCCCGGGACCATTTAGGCGCGATACATCCCGGGCCGATTTAGGCGCTACACCGCCCAGGCCCATTTTGGCGCGGCACCGCCCGGGCCCATTTAGGCGCGACACCGCCCGGGCCAATTTTGGTGCGACACCGCCCGGGCCCATTTTGGCACGACACCGCCCGGGCCCATTTTGGCGCGGCACCGATCAGGCCCATTTTGGCGCGGCACCGCCCGGGCCCATTTTGGCGCGGCACCGCCAGGGCCCATTTAGGCGCGACACCGCCCGGGCCCATTTAGGCGCGGCACCGCCCGGGCCGATTTTGGCGCGGCATCGCCCGGGCCCATTTAGGCGCGACACCGCCCGGGCCCATTTTGGCGCGGCACCTCCAGGGCCCATTTAGGCGCGACATGCCCGGGCCCATTTTGGGGCGACACCGCCCGGGCCCATTTTGGCGCGGATCCGCCCGGGCCCATTTTGGCGCGACACCGCCCGGGCCCATTTTGGCGTGCACCGCCAGGGCCCATTTAGGCGCGACACAGCCCGGCCCCATTTAGGCGCGACACCGCCAGGGCCCATTTTGACGCGGCACCGCCCGGGCCCATTTAGGCGCGACACCGCCCGGGCCCATTTTGGCGCGGCACCGCCCGGGCCAATTTAGGCGCGGCACCGCCCGGGCCCATTTAGGCGCGACACTGCCCGTGCCCATTTTGGCGCGGCACCGCCCGGGCCCATTTAGGCGCGACACCGCCCAGGCCAATTTTGGCGCGACACCGCCCGGGCCCATTTTGGCGCGACACCGCCCGGGCCCATTTTGGCGCGGCACCGATCAGGCCCATTTTGGCGCGGCACCGCCCGGGCCCATTTTGGCGCGGCACCGCCCGGGCCCATTTAGGCGCGACACCGCCCGGGCCCATTTAGGCGCGGCACCGCCCGGTACGATTTTGGCGCGGCATCGCCTGGGCCCATTTAGGCGCTACACCGCCCGGGCCCATTTTGGCGCGGCACCGCCAGGGCCCATTTTGGCGCGACACTGCCCGGGCCCATTTAGGCGCGACACCGCCCGGGCCCATTTTGGCGCGACATTGCCCGGGCCCATTTAGGCGCGACACCGCCCGGGCCCATTTTGGCGCGGCACCGCCAGGACCCATTTAGGCGCGACATTGCCCGGGCCCATTTAGGCGCGACACCGGCCGGGCCCATTTTGGCGCGGCACCGCCCGGGCCCATTTTGGAGCGGCACCGCCCGGGCCCATTTTGGCGCGGCACCGCCCGGGCCCATTTTGTCGCGACACCGCCCGGGCCCATTTTGGCGCGGCACCACCCGGGCCCATTTAGGCACGACTCCGCCCGGGCCCATTTTGGGGCAGCACGGCCCGGGCCCATTTAGGCGCGACACCGCCCGGGCCCATTTTGGCGCGGCACCGCCTGGACCCATTTTGGCGCGGCACCGCCCGGGCCCATTTAGGCGCGACACCGCCCAGGCCAATTTTGGCGCGACACCGCCCGGGCCCATTTTGGCGCGACACCGCCCGGGCCCATTTTGGCGCGACACCACCCGGGCCCATTTTGGCGCGACACCGCCTGGGCCCATTTTGGGTTAGGGTTAGGGTTAGGGTTAGGCTTAGGGTTAGGGTTAGGGTTAGGGTTAGGGTTAGGGTTAGGGTTAGGGTTAGGGTTAGGGTTAGGGTTAGGGTTAGGGTTAGGGTTAGGGTTAGGGTTAGGGTGTACCTCCCCAGAGGACTGAAACCAGCTTGATTATATGCTACAAGAGGCTTGACCACGTAGGTGCAGTATTACCAAGAGACTGAGCGGGATCACCTTCTTCATCTGCAAAGGGTAAGTCTGTGACTACCTCTGTTGGGCCCATTTTGGTGCGGCACTGCCCGGGCCCATTTTGGCGCGACACCGCCCGGGCCCATTTTCGCGCGGCACCGCCAGGGCCCATTTAGGCGCGGCACCACCCGGGCCCATTTTGGCGCGACACCGCCCAGGCCAATTTTGGCGCGACACTGCCCAGGCCCATTTTGGCGCGGCACTGCCCGGGCCCATTTTGGCGCGGCAGCGCCCGGGCCCACTTAGGCGCGACACCGCCCTGGCCCATTTTGGTGCGGCACCGCCCGGACCCATTTAGGCGCGACATTGCCCGGGCCCATTTAGGCGCGACACCGCCCGGGCCCATTTTGGCGCGACATCGCCCAGGCCCATTTTGGCGCGGCATCGCCCGGGCCCATTTTGGCGCGGCACCGCCAGGGCCCATTTAGGCGCGACATTGCCCGGACCCATTTTGGCGCGGCACCGCCCGGGCCCATTTTGGCGCGGCACCGCCCGGGCCCATTTTGGAGCAGCACCGCCCGGGCCCATTTAGGCGCGACACCGCCCGGCCCATTTTGGCGCGAAACCGCCCGGGCCCGTTTAGGAGCGACACCGCCCGGGACCATTTAGGCGCGATACATCCCCGGCCGATTTAGGCGCTACACCGCCCAGGCCCATTTTGGCGCGGCACCGCCCGGGCCCATTTAGGCGCGACACCGCCCGGGCCAATTTTGGTGCGACACCGCCCGGGCCCATTTTGGCACGACACCGCCCGGGCCCATTTTGGCGCGGCACCGCCCAGGCCCATTTTGGCGCGGCACCGCCCAGGCCCATTTTGGCGCGGCACCGCCAGGGCCCATTTAGGCGCGACACCGCCCGGGCCCATTTAGGCGCGGCACCGCCCGGGCCGATTTTGGCGCGGCATCGCCCGGGCCCATTTAGGCGCGACACCGCCCGGGCCCATTTTGGCGCGGCACCTCCAGGGCCCATTTAGGCGCGACATGCCCGGGCCCATTTTGGCGCGACACCGCCCGGGCCCATTTTGGCGCGGATCCGCCCGGGCCCATTTTGGCGCGACACCGCCCGGGCCCATTTGGCGTGCACCGCCAGGGCCCATTTAGGCGTGACACAGCCCGGCCCCATTTAGGCGCGACACCGCCAGGGCCCATTTTGACGCGGCACCGCCCGGGCCCATTTAGGCGCGACACCGCCCGGGCCCATTTTGGCGCGGCACCGCCCGGGCCAATTTAGGCGCGGCACCGCCCGGGCCCATTTAGGCGCGACACTGCCCGTGCCCATTTTGGCGCGGCACCGCCCGGGCCCATTTAGGCGCGACACCGCCCAGGCCCATTTTGGCGCGGCACCTCCAGGGCCCATTTAGGCGCGACATGCCCGGGCCCATTTTGGCGCGACACCGCCCGGGCCCATTTTGGCGCGGCACCGCCCGGGCCCATTTTGGCGCGACACCGCCCGGGCCCATTTTGGCGTGCACCGCCAGGGCCCATTTAGGCGCGACACAGCCCGGCCCCATTTAGGCGCGACACCGCCAGGGCCCATTTTGACGCGGCACCGCCCGGGCCCATTTAGGCGCGACACCGCCCGGGCCCATTTTGGCGCGGCACCGCCCGGGCCAATTTAGGCGCGGCACCGCCCGGGCCCATTTAGGCGCGACACTGCCCGTGCCCATTTTGGCGCGGCACCGCCCGGGCCCATTTAGGCGCGAAACCGCCCAGGCCAATTTTGGCGCGACACCGCCCGGGCCCATTTTGGCGCGACACCGCCCGGGCCCATTTTGGGGCAGCACGGCCCGGGCCCATTTTGGCACGACACCGCCCGGGCCCATTTAGCGCGGCACCGCCCAGGCCCATTTTGGCGCGGCACCGCCCGGGCCGATTTTGGCGCGGCATCGCCCGGGCCCATTTTGGCGCGACACCGCCCAGGCCCATTTTTGCGCGGCACCTCCAGGGCCCATTTAGGCGCGACATGCCCGGGCCCATTTTGGCGCGGCACCGCCCGGGCCCATTTTGGCGCGGCACCGCCCGGGCCCATTTTGGCGCGACACCGCCCGGGCCCATTTTGGCGTGCACCGCCAGGGCCCATTTAGGCGCGACACAGCCCGGCCCCATTTAGGCGCGACACCGCCAGGGCCCATTTTGACGCGGCACCGCCTGGGCCCATTTAGGCGCGACACCGCCCGGGCCCATTTTGGCGCGGCACCGCCCGGGCCAATTTAGGCGCGGCACCGCCCGGGCCCATTTAGGCGCGACACTGCCCGTGCCCATTTTGGCGCGGCACCGCCCGGGCCCATTTAGGCGCGACACCGCCCAGGCCAATTTTGGCGCGACACCGCCCGGGCCCATTTTGGCGCGACACCGCCCGGGCCCATTTTGGCGCGGCACCGATCAGGCCCATTTTGGCGCGGCACCGCCCGGGCCCATTTTGGCGCGGCACCGCCCGGGCCGATTTTGGCGCGGCATCGCCCGGGCCCATTTAGGCGCGACACCGCCCGGGCCCATTTTGGCGCGGCACCGCCAGGGCCCATTTTGGCGCGACACTGCCCGGGCCCATTTAGGCGCGACACTGCCCGGGCCCATTTTAGCGCGACACCGCCTGGGCCCATTTTGGCGCGGCACCGACCGGGCCCATTTTGGCGCGACACCGCCCGGGCCCATTTTGGCGCGACATTGCCCGGGCCCATTTAGGCGCGACACCGCCCGGGCCCATTTAGGCGCGGCACCGCCCAGGCCCATTTTGGCGCGGCACCGCCAGGACCCATTTAGGCGCGACATTGCCCGGGCCCATTTAGGCGCGACACCGGCCGGGCCCATTTTGGCGCGGCACCGCCCGGGCCCATTTTGGAGCGGCACCGCCCGGGCCCATTTTGGCGCGGCACCGCCCGGGCCCATTTTGTCGCGACACCGCCCGGGCCCATTTTGGCGCGGCACCACCCGGGCCCATTTAGGCACGACTCCGCCCGGGCCCATTTTGGGGCAGCACGGCCCGGGCCCATTTAGGCGCGACACCGCCCGGGCCCATTTTGGCGCGGCACCGCCTGGACCCATTTTGGCGCGGCACCGCCCGGGCCCATTTAGGCGCGACACCGCCCAGGCCAATTTTGGCGCGACACCGCCCGGGCCCATTTTGGCGCGACACCGCCCGGGCCCATTTTGGCGCGACACCACCCGGGCCCATTTTGGCGCGACACCGCCTGGGCCCATTTTGGGTTAGGGTTAGGGTTAGGGTTAGGCTTACGGTTAGGGTTAGGTTTAGGGTTCGGGTTAGGGTTAGGGTTAGGGTTAGGGTTAGGGTTAGGGTTAGGGTTAGGGTTAGGGTTAGGGTTAGGGTTAGGGTGTACCTCCCCAGAGGACTGAAACCAGCTTGATTATATGCTACAAGAGGCTTGACCACGTAGGTGCAGTATTACCAAGAGACTGAGCGGGATCACCTTCTTCATCTGCAAAGGGTAAGTCTGTGACTACCTCTGTTGGGCCCATTTTGGTGCGGCACTGCCCGGGCCCATTTTGGCGCGACACCGCCCGGGCCCATTTTGGCGCGGCACCGCCAGGGCCCATTTAGGCGCGGCACCACCCGGGCCCATTTTGGCGCGACACCGCCCAGGCCAATTTTGGCGCGACACTGCCCAGGCCCATTTTGGCGCGGCACTGCCCGGGCCCATTTTGGCGCGGCAGCGCCCGGGCCCACTTAGGCGCGACACCGCCCTGGCCCATTTTGGTGCGGCACCGCCCGGACCCATTTAGGCGCGACATTGCCCGGGCCCATTTAGGCGCGACACCGCCCGGGCCCATTTTGGCGCGACATCGCCCAGGCCCATTTTGGCGCGGCATCACCCGGGCCCATTTTGGCGCGACACCGCCCGGGCCCATTTTGGCGTGCACCGCCAGGGCCCATTTAGGCGCGACACAGCCCGGCCCCATTTAGGCGCGACACCGCCAGGGCCCATTTTGACGCGGCACCGCCCGGGCCCATTTAGGCGCGACACCGCCCGGGCCCATTTTGGCGCGGCACCGCCCGGGCCAATTTAGGCGCGGCACCGCCCGGGCCCATTTAGGCGCGACACTGCCCGTGCCCATTTTGGCGCGGCACCGCCCGGGCCCATTTAGGCGCGACACCGCCCAGGCCAATTTTGGCGCGACACCGCCCGGGCCCATTTTGGCGCGACACCGCCCGGGCCCATTTTGGCGCGGCACCGATCAGGCCCATTTTGGCGCGGCACCGCCCGGGCCCATTTTGGCGCGGCACCGCCCGGGCCGATTTTGGCGCGGCATCGCCCGGGCCCATTTAGGCGCGACACCGCCCGGGCCCATTTTGGCGCGGCACCGCCAGGGCCCATTTTGGCGCGACACTGCCCGGGCCCATTTAGGCGCGACACTGCCCGGGCCCATTTTAGCGCGACACCGCCTGGGCCCATTTTGGCGCGGCACCGACCGGGCCCATTTTGGCGCGACACCGCCCGGGCCCATTTTGGCGCGACATTGCCCGGGCCCATTTAGGCGCGACACCGCCCGGGCCCATTTAGGCGCGGCACCGCCCAGGCCCATTTTGGCGCGGCACCGCCAGGACCCATTTAGGCGCGACATTGCCCGGGCCCATTTAGGCGCGACACCGGCCGGGCCCATTTTGGCGCGGCACCGCCCGGGCCCATTTTGGAGCGGCACCGCCCGGGCCCATTTTGGCGCGGCACCGCCCGGGCCCATTTTGTCGCGACACCGCCCGGGCCCATTTTGGCGCGGCACCACCCGGGCCCATTTAGGCACGACTCCGCCCGGGCCCATTTTGGGGCAGCACGGCCCGGGCCCATTTAGGCGCGACACCGCCCGGGCCCATTTTGGCGCGGCACCGCCTGGACCCATTTTGGCGCGGCACCGCCCGGGCCCATTTAGGCGCGACACCGCCCAGGCCAATTTTGGCGCGACACCGCCCGGGCCCATTTTGGCGCGACACCGCCCGGGCCCATTTTGGCGCGACACCACCCGGGCCCATTTTGGCGCGACACCGCCTGGGCCCATTTTGGGTTAGGGTTAGGGTTAGGGTTAGGCTTACGGTTAGGGTTAGGTTTAGGGTTCGGGTTAGGGTTAGGGTTAGGGTTAGGGTTAGGGTTAGGGTTAGGGTTAGGGTTAGGGTTAGGGTTAGGGTGTACCTCCCCAGAGGACTGAAACCAGCTTGATTATATGCTACAAGAGGCTTGACCACGTAGGTGCAGTATTACCAAGAGACTGAGCGGGATCACCTTCTTCATCTGCAAAGGGTAAGTCTGTGACTACCTCTGTTGGGCCCATTTTGGTGCGGCACTGCCCGGGCCCATTTTGGCGCGACACCGCCCGGGCCCATTTTGGCGCGGCACCGCCAGGGCCCATTTAGGCGCGGCACCACCCGGGCCCATTTTGGCGCGACACCGCCCAGGCCAATTTTGGCGCGACACTGCCCAGGCCCATTTTGGCGCGGCACTGCCCGGGCCCATTTTGGCGCGGCAGCGCCCGGGCCCACTTAGGCGCGACACCGCCCTGGCCCATTTTGGTGCGGCACCGCCCGGACCCATTTAGGCGCGACATTGCCCGGGCCCATTTAGGCGCGACACCGCCCGGGCCCATTTTGGCGCGACATCGCCCAGGCCCATTTTGGCGCGGCATCGCCCGGGCCCATTTTGGCGCGGCACCGCCAGGGCCCATTTAGGCGCGACATTGCCCGGACCCATTTTGGCGCGGCACCGCCCGGGCCCATTTTGGCGCGGCACCGCCCGGGCCCATTTAGGCGCGACACCGCCCGGGCCAATTTTGGTGCGACACCGCCCGGGCCCATTTTGGCACGACACCGCCCGGGCCCATTTTGGCGCGGCACCGCCCAGGCCCATTTTGGCGCGGCACCGCCCGGGCCCATTTTGGCGCGGCACCGCCAGGGCCCATTTAGGCGCGACACCGCCCGGGCCCATTTAGGCGCGGCACCGCCCGGGCCGATTTTGGCGCGGCATCGCCCGGGCCCATTTAGGCGCGACTCCGCCCGGGCCCATTTTGGCGCGGCACCTCCAGGGCCCATTTAGGCGCGACATGCCCGGGCCCATTTTGGCGCGACACCGCCCGGGCCCATTTTGGCGCGGATCCGCCCGGGCCCATTTTGGCGCGACACCGCCCGGGCCCATTTTGGCGTGCACCGCCAGGGCCCATTTAGGCGCGACACAGCCCGGCCCCATTTAGGCGCGACACCGCCAGGGCCCATTTTGACGCGGCACCGCCCGGGCCCATTTAGGCGCGACACCGCCCGGGCCCATTTTGGCGCGGCACCGCCCGGGCCAATTTAGGCGCGGCACCGCCCGGGCCCATTTAGGCGCGACACTGCCCGTGCCCATTTTGGCGCGGCACCGCCCGGGCCCATTTAGGCGCGACACCGCCCAGGCCAATTTTGGCGCGACACCGCCCGGGCCCATTTTGGCGCGACACCGCCCGGGCCCATTTTGGCGCGGCACCGATCAGGCCCATTTTGGCGCGGCACCGCCCGGGCCCATTTTGGCGCGGCACCGCCCGGGCCCATTTAGGCGCGACACCGCCCGGGCCCATTTAGGCGCGGCACCGCCCGGTACGATTTTGGCGCGGCATCGCCTGGGCCCATTTAGGCGCTACACCGCCCGGGCCCATTTTGGCGCGGCACCGCCAGGGCCCATTTTGGAGCGACACTGCCCGGGCCCATTTAGGCGCGACACTGCCCGGGCCCATTTTAGCGCGACACCGCCCGGGCCCATTTTGGCGCGGCACCGCCCGGGCCCATTTTGGCGCGACATTGCCCGGGCCCATTTAGGCGCGACACCGCCCGGGCCCATTTAGGCGCGGCACCGCCCAGGCCCATTTTGGCGCGGCACCGCCAGGACCCATTTAGGCGCGACATTGCCCGGGCCCATTTAGGCGCGACACCGCCCGGGCCCATTTTGGAGCGGCACCGCCCGGGCCCATTTTGGCGCGGCACCGCCCGGGCCCATTTTGTCGCGGCACCGCCCGGGCCCATTTTGTCGCGACACCGCCCGGGCCCATTTTGGCGCGGCACCACCCGGGCCCATTTAGGCACGACACCGCCCGGGCCCATTTTGGGGCAGCACGGCCCGGGCCCATTTAGGCGCGACACCGCCCGGGCCCATTTTGGCGCGGCACCGCCTGGACCCATTTTGGCGCGGCACCGCCCGGGCCCATTTAGGCGCGACACCGCCCAGGCCCATTTTGGTGCGGCACTGCCCGGGCCCATTTTGGCGCGACACCGCCCGGGCCCATTTAGGCGCGACACCACCCGGGCCCATTTTGGCGCGACACCGCCTGGGCCCATTTTGGGTTAGGGTTAGGGTTAGGGTTAGGCTTAGGGTTAGGGTTAGGTTTAGGGTTAGGGTTAGGGTTAGGGTTAGGGTTAGGGTTAGGGTTAGGGTTAGGGTTAGGGTTAGGGTTAGGGTTAGGGTTAGGGTTAGGGTTAGGGTTAGGGTTAGGGTGTACCTCCCCAGAGGACTGAAACCAGCTTGATTATATGCTACAAGAGGCTTGACCACGTAGGTGCAGTATTACCAAGAGACTGAGCGGGATCACCTTCTTCATCTGCAAAGGGTAAGTCTGTGACTACCTCTGTTGGGCCCATTTTGGTGCGGCACTGCCCGGGCCCATTTTGGCGCGGCACCGCCAGGGCCCATTTAGGCGCGGCACCACCCGGGCCCATTTTGGCGCGACACCGCCCAGGCCAATTTTGGCGCGACACTGCCCAGGCCCATTTTGGCGCGGCACTGCCCGGGCCCATTTTGGCGCGGCACCGCCAGGGCCCATTTAGGCGCGACATTGCCCGGACCCATTTTGGCGCGGCACCGCCCGGGCCCATTTTGGCGCGGCACCGCCCGGGCCCATTTTGGAGCAGCACCGCCCGGGCCCATTTAGGCGCGACACCGCCCGGCCCATTTTGGCGCGAAACCGCCCGGGCCCGTTTAGGAGCGACACCGCCCGGGACCATTTAGGCGCGACACAGCCCGGGCCGATTTAGGCGCTACACCGCCCAGGCCCATTTTGGCGCGGCACCGCCCGGGCCCATTTAGGCGCGACACCGCCCGGGCCAATTTTGGTGCGACACCGCCCGGGCCCATTTTGGCACGACACCGCCCGGGCCCATTTTGGCGCGGCACCGCCCAGGCCCATTTTGGCGCGGCACCGCCCGGGCCCATTTTGGCGCGGCACCGCCAGGGCCCATTTAGGCGCGACACCGCCCGGGCCCATTTAGGCGCGGCACCGCCCGGGCCGATTTTGGCGCGGCATCGCCCGGGCCCATTTTAGCGTGCACCGCCAGGGCCCATTTAGGCGCGACACAGCCCGGCCCCATTTAGGCGCGACACCGCCAGGGCCCATTTTGACGCGGCACCGCCCGGGCCCATTTAGGCGCGACACCGCCCGGGCCCATTTTGGCGCGGCACCGCCCGGGCCAATTTAGGCGCGGCACCGCCAGGGCCCATTTTGGCGCGACACCGCCCGGGCCCATTTAGGCGCGACACCACCCGGGCCCATTTTGGCGCGACACCGCCTGGGCCCATTTTGGGTTAGGGTTAGGGTTAGGGTTAGGCTTAGGGTTAGGGTTAGGTTTAGGGTTAGGGTTAGGGTTAGGGTTAGGGTTAGGGTTAGGGTTAGGGTTAGGGTTAGGGTTAGGGTTAGGGTTAGGGTTAGGGTTAGGGTTAGGGTTAGGGTTAGGGTTAGGGTTAGGGTGTACCTCCCCAGAGGACTGAAACCAGCTTGATTATATGCTACAAGAGGCTTGACCACGTAGGTGCAGTATTACCAAGAGACTGAGCGGGATCACCTTCTTCATCTGCAAAGGGTAAGTCTGTGACTACCTCTGTTGGGCCCATTTTGGTGCGGCACTGCCCGGGCCCATTTTGGCGCGACACCGCCCGGGCCCATTTAGGCGCGACACCACCCGGGCCCATTTTGGCGCGACACCGCCTGGGCCCATTTTGGGTTAGGGTTAGGGTTAGGGTTAGGCTTAGGGTTAGGGTTAGGTTTAGGGTTAGGGTTAGGGTTAGGGTTAGGGTTAGGGTTAGGGTTAGGGTTAGGGTTAGGGTTAGGGTTAGGGTTAGGGTTAGGGTTAGGGTTAGGGTTAGGGTTAGGGTTAGGGTTAGGGTTAGGGTTAGGGTGTACCTCCCCAGAGGACTGAAACCAGCTTGATTATATGCTACAAGAGGCTTGACCACGTAGGTGCAGTATTACCAAGAGACTGAGCGGGATCACCTTCTTCATCTGCAAAGGGTAAGTCTGTGACTACCTCTGTTGGGCCCATTTTGGTGCGGCACTGCCCGGGCCCATTTTGGCGCGACACCGCCCGGGCCCATTTTGGCGCGGCACCGCCAGGGCCCATTTAGGCGCGGCACCACCCGGGCCCATTTTGGCGCGACACCGCCCAGGCCAATTTTGGCGCGACACTGCCCAGGCCCATTTTGGCGCGGCACTGCCCGGGCCCATTTTGGCGCGGCAGCGCCCGGGCCCACTTAGGCGCGACACCGCCCTGGCCCATTTTGGTGCGGCACCGCCCGGACCCATTTAGGCGCGACATTGCCCGGGCCCATTTAGGCGCGACACCGCCCGGGCCCATTTTGGCGCGACATCGCCCAGGCCCATTTTGGCGCGGCATCGCCCGGGCCCATTTTGGCGCGGCACCGCCAGGGCCCATTTAGGCGCGACATTGCCCGGACCCATTTTGGCGCGGCACCGCCCGGGCCCATTTTGGCGCGGCACCGCCCGGGCCCATTTTGGAGCAGCACCGCCCGGGCCCATTTAGGCGCGACACCGCCCGGCCCATATTGGCGCGAAACCGCCCGGGCCCGTTTAGGAGCGACACCGCCCGGGACCATTTAGGCGCGACACAGCCCGGGCCGATTTAGGCGCTACACCGCCCAGGCCCATTTTGGCGCGGCACCGCCCGGGCCCATTTAGGCGCGACACCGCCCGGGCCAATTTTGGTGCGACACCGCCCGGGCCCATTTTGGCGCGACATCGCCCAGGCCCATTTTGGCGCGGCATCGCCCGGGCCCATTTTGGCGCGGCACCGCCAGGGCCCATTTAGGCGCGACATTGCCCGGACCCATTTTGGCGCGGCACCGCCCGGGCCCATTTTGGCGCGGCACCGCCCGGGCCCATTTTGGAGCAGCACCGCCCGGGCCCATTTAGGCGCGACACCGCCCGGGCCCATTTTGGCGCGGCACCACCAGGGCCCATTTAGGCGCGACATGCCCGGGCCCATTTTGGCGCGACACCGCCCGGGCCCATTTTGGCGCGGATCCGCCCGGGCCCATTTTGGCGCGACACCGCCCGGGCCCATTTTAGCGTGCACCGCCAGGGCCCATTTAGGCGCGACACAGCCCGGCCCCATTTAGGCGCGACACCGCCAGGGCCCATTTTGACGCGGCACCGCCCGGGCCCATTTAGGCGCGACACCGCCCGGGCCCATTTTGGCGCGGCACCGCCCGGGCCAATTTAGGCGCGGCACCGCCAGGGCCCATTTAGGCGCGACACTGCCCGGGCCCATTTTGGCGCGGCACCGCCCGGGCCCATTTAGGCGCGACACCGCCCAGGCCTATTTTGGCGCGACACCGCCCGGGCCCATTTTGGCGCGACACCGCCCGGGCCCATTTTGGCGCGGCACCGATCAGGCCCATTTTGGCGCGGCACCGCCCGGGCCCATTTTGGCGCGGCACCGCCCGGGCCCATTTAGGCGCGACACCGCCCGGTCCGATTTTGGCGCGGCATCGCCTGGGCCCATTTAGGCGCGACGCCGCCCGGGCCCATTTTGGCGCGGCACCGCCAGGGCCCATTTTGGCGCGACACTGCCCGGGCCCATTTAGGCGCGACACCACCCGGGCCCATTTAGGCACGACACCGCCTGGGCCCATTTTGGGTTAGGGTTAGGGTTAGGGTTAGGCTTAGGGTTAGGGTTAGGTTTAGGTTTAGGGTTAGGGTTAGGGTTAGGGTTAGGGTTAGGGTTAGGGTTAGGGTTAGGGTTAGGGTTAGGGTTAGGGTTAGGGTTAGGGTTAGGGTTAGGGTTAGGGTTAGGGTTAGGGTTAGGGTTAGGGTTAGGGTTAGGGTGTACCTCCCCAGAGGACTGAAACCAGCTTGATTATATGCTACAAGAGGCTTGACCACGTAGGTGCAGTATTACCAAGAGACTGAGCGGGATCACCTTCTTCATCTGCAAAGGGTAAGTCTGTGACTACCTCTGTTGGGCCCATTTAGGCGCGGCACCGCCCGGGCCCATTTTGGCGCGACACCGCCCGGGCCCATTTTGGCGCGGCACCGCCAGGGCCCATTTAGGCGCGACACTGACCGGGCCCATTTTGGCGCGGCACCGCCCGGGCCGATTTTGGCGCGGCATCGCCTGGGGCCATTTAGGCGCGACACCGCCCGGGCCCATTTTGGCGCGGCACCGCCAGGGCCCATTTTGGCGCGACACTGCCCGGGCCCATTTAGGCGCGACACTGCCCGGGCCCATTTTAGCGCGACACCGCCCGGGCCCATTTTGGCGCGGCACCGCCCGGGCCCATTTTGGCGCGACACCGCCCGGGCCCATTTTGGCGCGGCACCGCCCGGGCCCATTTTGGCGCGACACCGCCCAGGCCCATTTTGGCGCGACACCGCCCGGGCCCATTTTGGCGCGGTACTGCCCGGGCCCATTTAGGCGCGGCACCGCCCAGGCCCATTTTGGCGCGGCACCGCCAGGACCCATTTAGGCGCGACATTGCCCGGGCCCATTTAGGCGCGCCACCGCCCGGGCCCATTTTGGCCCGGCACCGCCCGGGCCCATTTTGGAGCGGCACCGCCCGGGCCCATTTTGGCGCGGCACCGCCCGGGCCCATTTTGGCGCGACACCGCCCGGGCCCATTTTGGCGCGGCACCACCCGGGCCCATTTAGGCACGACACCGCCCGGGCCCATTTTGGGGCAGCACGGCCCGGGCCCATTTAGGCGCGACACCGCCCGGGCCCATTTTGGCGCGGCACCGCCTGGACCCATTTTGGCGCGGCACCGCCCGGGCCCATTTAGGCGCGACACCGCCCAGGCCAATTTTGGCGCGACACCGCCCGGGCCCATTTTGGCGCGACACCGCCCGGGCCCATTTTGGCGCGGCACCGCCCGGGCCCATTTAGGCGCGACACTGCCCGGGCCCATTTTGGCGCGACACCGCCCGGGCCCATTTTGGCGCGACACCACCCGGGCCCATTTTGGCGCGACACCGCCTGGGCCCATTTTGGGTTAGGGTTAGGGTTAGGGTTAGGCTTAGGGTTAGGGTTAGGTTTAGGGTTAGGGTTAGGGTTAGGGTTAGGGTTAGGGTTAGGGTTAGGGTTAGGGTTAGGGTTAGGGTTAGGGTTAGGGTTAGGGTTAGGGTTAGGGTTAGGGTTAGGGTTAGGGTTAGGGTTAGGGTTAGGGTTAGGGTTAGGGTTAGGGTTAGGGTGTACCTCCCCAGAGGACTGAAACCAGCTTGATTATATGCTACAAGAGGCTTGACCACGTAGGTGCAGTATTACCAAGAGACTGAGCGGGATCACCTTCTTCATCTGCAAAGGGTAAGTCTGTGACTACCTCTGTTGGGCCCATTTAGGCGCGGCACCGCCCGGGCCCATTTTGGCGCGACAACGCCCGGGCCCATTTTGGCGCGGCACCGCCAGGGCCCATTTAGGCGCGACACTGACCGGGACCATTTTGGCGCGACACCGCCAGGGCCCATTTTTGCGCGACACCGCCCGGGCCCATTTTGACGCGGCACCTCCCGGGCCAATTTTGTCGCGGCACCGCCCGGGCCCATTTTGGAGCGGCACCGCCCGGGCCCATTTAGGCGCGGCACCGCCCGGGCCCATTTTGGCGCGGCACCGCCAGGACCCATTTAGGCGCGACATTGCCCGGGCCCATTTAGGCGCGACACCGCCCGGGTCCATTTTGGCGCGACACCGCCCAGGCCTATTTTGGCGCGGCACCGCCTAGGCCCATTTTGGAGCGGCACCGCCCGGGCCCATTTTGGGGCAGCACGGCCCGGGCCCATTTAGGCGCGACACCGCCCGGGCCCATTTTGGCGCGGCACAGCCCGGCCCCATTTAGGCGCGGCACCGCCCGGGCCCATTTTGGCGCGGCACCGCCCGGGCCCATTTTGGAGCGGCACCGCCCGGGACCATTTTGGCGCGGCACCGCCCGGGGCCATTTCGGCGCGGCACCGCCCGGGCCCATTTAGGCGCGACACCGCCCGGGCCCATTTAGGCGCGACACCGCCCGGGCCCATTTTGGCGCGACACCGCCCAGGCCCATTTTGGCGCGGCACCGCCCCGGCCCATTTTGGAGCGGCACCGCCCGGGCCCATTATGGGGAAGCACGGCCCGGGCCCATTTAGGCGCGACACCGCCCGGGCCCATTTTGGCGCGGCACCGCCCGGACCCATTTTGGAGCGGCACCGCCCGGGACCATTTTGGCACGACACCGCCCGGGCCCATTTTGGCGCGGCACCGCCCAGGCCCATTTTGGCGCGGCACCGCCCGGGCCCATTTTGGCGCGGCACCGCCAGGGCCCATTTATGCGCGACACCGCCCGGGCCCATTTAGGCGCGGTACCGCCCGGGCCGATTTTGGCGCGGCATCGCCCGGGCCCATTTAGTCGCGACACCGCCCGGGCCCATTTTGGCGCGGCACCTCCAGGGCCCATTTAGGCGCGACATGCCCGGGCCCATTTTGGCGCGACACCGCCCGGGCCCATTTTGGCGCGGATCCGCCCGGGCCCATTTTGGCGCGACACCGCCCGGGCCCATTTTGGCGTGCACCGCCAGGGCCCATTTAGGCGCGACACAGCCCGGCCCCATTTAGGCGCGACACCGCCAGGGCCCATTTTGACGCGGCACCGCCCGGGCCCATTTTGGCGCGACACCGCCCGGGCCCATTTTGGCGCGGCACCGCCCGGGCCAATTTAGGCGCGGCACCGCCCGGGCCCATTTAGGCGCGACACTGCCCGTGCCCATTTTGGCGCGGCACCGCCCGGGCCCATTTAGGCGCGACACCGCCCAGGCCAATTTTGGCGCGACACCTCCCGGGCCCATTTTGGCGCGACACCGCCCGGGCCCATTTTGGCGCGGCACCGATCAGGCCCATTTTGGCGCGGCACCGCCCGGGCCCATTTTGGCGCGGCACCGCCCGGGCCCATTTAGGCGCGACACCGCCCGAGCCCGTTTAGGCGCGGCACCGCCCGGGCCGATTTTGGCGCGGCATCGCCTGGGCCCATTTAGGCGCGACACCGCCCGGGCCCATTTTGGCGCGGCACCGCCAGGGCCCATTTTGGCGCGACACTGCCCGGGCCCATTTAGGCGCGACACTGCCCGGGCCCATTTTAGCGCGACACCGCCCGGGCCCATTTTGGCGCGGCACCGCCCGGGCCCATTTTGGCGCGACACCGCCCGGGCCCATTTTGGCGCGGCACCGCCCAGGCCCATTTTGGCGCGACACCGCCCGGGCCCATTTTGGCGCGGTACTGCCCGGGCCCATTTAGGCGCGGCACCGCCCAGGCCCATTTTGGCGCGGCACCGCCAGGACCCATTTAGGCGCGACATTGCCCGGGCCCATTTAGGCGCGACACCGCCCGGGCCCATTTTGGCGCGGCACCGCCCGGGCCCATTTTGGAGCGGCACCGCCCGGGCCCATTTTGGCGCGGCACCGCCCGGGCCCATTTTGGCGCGACACCGCCCGGGCCCATTATGGCGCGGCACCACCCGGGCCCATTTAGGCACGACACCGCCCGGGCCCATTTTGGGGCGGCACGGCCCGGGCCCATTTAGGCGCGACACCGCCCGGGCCCATTTTGGCGCGGCACCGCCTGGACCCATTTTGGCGCGGCACCGCCCGGGCCCATTTAGGCGCGACACCGCCCAGGCCAATTTTGGCGCGACACCGCCCGGGCCCATTTTGGCGCGACACCGCCCGGGCCCATTTTGGCGCGGCACCGCCCGGGCCAATTTAGGCGCGACAGCGCCCGGGCCCATTTTGGCGCGGCACCGCCCGGGCCCATTTTGGCGCGGCACCACCCGGGCCCATTTTGGCGCGGCACCGCCCGGGCTCATTTTGTCGCGGCACCGCCCGGGCCCATGTAGGCGCGACTCCGCCCGGGCCAATTTTGGCGCGACAATGCCCGGGCCCATTTTGGCGCGACACCGCCCGGGCCCATTTTGGCACGACACCGCCAGGGCCCATTTAGGCGCGACACCACCCGGGCCCATTTTGGCGCGACACCGCCTGGGCCCATTTTGGGTTAGGGTTAGGGTTAGGGTTAGGGTTAGGGTTAGGTTTAGGGTTAGGGTTAGGGTTAGGGTTAGGGTTAGGGTTAGGGTTAGGGTTAGGGTTAGGGTTAGGGTTAGGGTTAGGTTTAGGTTTAGGGTTAGGGTTAGGGTTAGGGTTAGGGTTAGGGTGTACCTCCCCAGAGGACTGAAACCAGTTTGATTATATGCTACAAGAGGCTTGACCACGTAGGTGCAGTATTACCAAGAGACTGAGCGGGATCACCTTCTTCATCTGCAAAGGGTAAGTCTGTGACTACCTCTGTTGGGCCCATTTAGGCGCGGCACCACCCGGGCCCATTTTGGCGCGACAACGCCCAGGCCAATTTTGGCGCGACACCGCCCGGGCCCATTTTGGCGCGACACCGCCCGGGCCCATTTTGGCGCGACACCACCCAGGCCCATTTTGGCGCGACACTGCCCGGGCCCATTTTGGCGCGGCACCGCCCGGGCCCATTTAGGCGCGACACCGCCTAGGCCCATTTTGGGGCAGCACGGCCCGGGCCCGTTTAGGCGCGACACCGCCCGGGCCCATTTTGGCGCGGCACCGCCCGGACCCATTTTGGCGCGGCACCGCCCGGGCCCCTTTAGGCGCGACACTGCCCAGGCCAATTTTGACGCGGCACCACCCGGGCCCATTTAGGCGCGGCACCGCCCGGGCCCATTTTGGCGCGACACCGCCCGGGCCCATTTTGGCGCGGCACCGCCCGGGCCCATTTAGGCGCGACACTGCCTGGGCCCATTTTGGCGCGACACCGCCTGGGCCCATTTTGGCGCGGCACCGCCCGGGCCCATTTTGGCGCGACACCGCCCAGGCCAATTTTGGCGCGGCACCGCCCGGGCCCATTTTGGCGCGGCACCGCCCGGGCCCATTTTGGAGCGGCACGGCCCGGGCCCATTTTGGCGCGACACAGCCCGGGCCCATTTTGGCGCGACACCGCCCGGGCCCATTTTGGCGCGGCACTGCCCGGGCCCATTTAGGCGCGACACCGCCCGGGCCCATTTAGGCGCAACACCGCCCGGTCCCATTTTGGCGCGGCACCGCCTGGGCCCATTTAGGCGCGACACCGCCCGGGCCCATTTTGGGGCGGCACGGCCCGGGCCCATTTAGGAGCGACACCGCCCGGGCCCATTTTGGCGCGACACCGCCCGGGCCCTTTTTGTGGCGGCACGGCCCGGGCCCATTTTGGCGCGGCAACGCCCGGGCTCATTTTGGCGCGGCACCGCCCGGGCCCATGTAGGCGCGACTCCGCCCGGGCCCATTTTGGCGCGACAATGCCCGGGCCCATTTTGGCGCGACACCGCCCGGGCCCATTTTGGCACGAAACCGCCAGGGCCCATTTAGTCGCGACACCACCCGGGCCCATTTTGGCGCGACACCGCCCGGGCCCATTTTGGGTTAGGGTTAGGGTTAGGGTTAGGCTTAGGATTAGGGTTAGGGTTAGGGTTAGGGTTAGGGTTAGGGTGTACCTCCCCAGAGGACTGAAACCAGCTTGATTATATGCTACAAGAGGCTTGACCACGTAGGTGCAGTATTACCAAGAGACTGGGTGGGATCACCTTCTTCATCTGCAAAGGGTAAGTCTGTGACTACCTCTGTTGGGCCGATTTAGGCGCGGCACCGCCCGGGCCCATTTAGGCGCAACACCGTCCGGGCACATTTTGGCGCGACACGGCCCGGGCCCATTTTGGCGCGGCAGCGCCCGGGCCCATTTAGGCGCGACACCGCCCTGGCCCATTTTGGCGCGACACCGCCCGGGCCCATTTTGGCGCGGCACCGCCCGGGCCCATTTAGGCGCGACACCGCCCGGGCCCATTTTGGCGCGACACCGCCCGGGCCCATTTTGGGTTAGGGTTAGGGTTAGGGTTAGGGTTAGGGTTAGGGTTAGGGTTAGGGTTAGGGTTAGGGTTAGGGTTAGGGTTAGGGTTAGGGTTAGGGTTAGGGTTAGGGTTAGGGTTAGGGTGTACCTCCCCAGAGGACTGAAACCAGCTTGATTATATGCTACAAGAGGCTTGACCACGTAGGTGCAGTATTACCAAGAGATTGAGCGGGATCACCTTCTTCATCTGCAAAGGGTAAGTCTGTGACTACCTCTGTTGGGCCCATTTAGGCGCTGCACCGCCCGGGCCAATTTAGGTGCGGCACCGCACGGGCCCATTTAGGCGCGACACCGCCCGGGACCATTTTGGCGCGGCACCGCCCGGGCCCATTTTGGCGCGGCACCACCCGGGCCCATTTAGGCGCGACACCGCCCGGGCCCATTTTGGCGCGACACCGCCCAGGACCATTTTGGCGCTGCACCGCCCGGGCCCATTTTGGCGCGGCACCGCCCGGGCCCATTTAGGCGCGACACCGCCCGGGCCCATTTTGGCGCGGCACCGCCAGGGCCCATTTAGGCGCGACACCGCCCGGGCCCATTTAGGCGCGACACCGTCCAGGCCCATTTTGGCGCGACACCGCCCGAGCCCATTTTAGCGCGGCACCGCCCGGGCCCATTTAGGCGCGACACCGCCCGAGCCCATTTTGGGGCAGCACCGCCCGGACCCATTTTGGCGCGGCACCGCCCGGGCCCATTTTGGCGCGGCACCGCCCGGGACCATTTTGGCGCGGCACCGCCAGGGCCCATTAAGGCGCGACACCGCCCGGGCCCATTTAGGCGCGGCACCGCCCGGGCTGATTTTGGCGCGGCATCGCCCGGACCCATTTAGGCGCGACACCGCCCGGGCCCATTTTGGCGCGGCACCGCCAGGGGCCATTTAGGCGCGGCACCGCCCGGGCCCATTTAGGCGCGGCACCGCCCGGGCTGATTTTGGCGCGGCATCGCCCGGACCCATTTAGGCGCGACACCGCCCGGGCCCATTTTGGCGCGGCACCGCCCGGGCCCATTTTGGCGCGACACCACCCGGGCCCATTTTGGCGCGACACCGCCCGGGCCCATTTAGGCGCGACACCGCTCAGGCCCATTTTGGCGTGACACCGCCCGGGCCCATTTTGGCGCGACACCGCCCGGGCCCATTTTGGCGCGGCACCGCCCAGGCCCATTTTGGCGCAGCACCACCCGGGCCCATTTTGGCGCGGCACCGCCAGGGCCCATTTAGACGCGACACCGCCCGGGCCCATTTAGGCGCGGCACCGCCCGGGCCGATTTTGGCCCGGCATCGTCCGGGCCCATTTAGGCGCGACACCGCCCGGGCCCATTTTGGCGCGGCACCTCCAGGGCCCATTTAGGCGCGACACTGCCCGGGCCCATTTTGGCGCGACACCGCCCGGGCCCATTTTGGCGCGGCACCGCACGGGCCCATTTTGGCGCGGCACCGCCCGGGCCCATTTTGGCGCGACACCGCCCGGGCCCATTTTGGCTCGACACCGGCCGGGCCCATTTTGGCGCGGCACCGCCCGGGCCCATTTGGCGCGGCACCGCCCGGGCCCCTTTTGGCGCGGCACCGCCCGGGCTCATTTTGGCGCGGCATCGCCCGGACCCATTTAGGCGCGACACCGCCCGGGCCCATTTTGGCGCGGCACCGCCAGGGGCCATTTAGGAGCGGCACCGCCCGGGCCCATTTTGGCGCGACACCGCCCGGGCCCATTTTGGCGCGGCACCGCCCGGGCCCATTTTGGCGCGACACCGCCCGGGCCCATTTAGGCGCGACACCGCTCAGGCCCATTTTGGCGCGACACCGCCCGGGCCCATTTTGGCGCGGCACCGCCCAGGCCCATTTTGGCGCGGCACCACCAGGGCCCATTTTGGCGCCTCACCGCCAGGGCCCATTTAGACGCGACACCGCCCGGGCCCATTTAGGCGCGGCACCGCCCGGGCCGATTTTGGCGCGGCATCGTCCGGGCCCATTTAGGCGCGACACCGCCCGGGCCCATTTTGGCGCGGGACCTCCAGGGCCCATTTAGGCGCGACACTGCCCGGGCCCATTTTGGCGCGACACCGCCCGGGCCCATTTTGGCGCGGCACCGCACGGGCCCATTTTGGCGCGGCACCGCCCGGGCCCATTTTGGCGCGACACCGCCCGGGCCCATTTTGGCTCGACACCGCCCGGGCCAATTTTGGCGCGGCACCGCCCGGGCCCATTTTGGCGCGGCACCGCCCGGGCTCATTTTGGCGCGGCACCGCCCGGGCCCATGTAGGCGCGACTCCGCCCGGGCCCATTTTGGCGCGACAATGCCCGGGCCCATTTTGGCGCGACACCGCCCGGGCCCATTTTGGCACGACACCGCCAGGGCCCATTTAGTCGCGGCACCGCCCGGGCCGATTTTGGCGCAACATCGCCCGGGCCCATTTTGGCGCGACACCGCCCGGGCCCATTTTGGCACGACACCGCCAGGGCCCATTTAGTCACGACACCACCCGGGCCCATTTTGGCGCGACACCGCCTGGGCCCATTTTGGGTTAGGGTTAGGGTTAGGGTTAGGGTTAGGGTTAGGTTTAGGGTTAGGGTTAGGGTTAGGGTTAGGGTTAGGGTTAGGGTTAGGGTTAGGTTTAGGGTTAGGGTTAGGGTTAGGGTTAGGGTTAGGGTTAGGGTGTACCTCCCCAGAGGACTGAAACCAGCTTGATTATATGCTACAAGAGGCTTGACCACGTAGGTATAGTATTACCAAGAGACTGAGCGGGATCACCTTCTTCATCTGCAAAGGGTAAGTCTGTGACTACCTCTGTTGGGCCCATTTAGGAGCGGCACCACCCGGGCCCATTTAGGCGCGACACCGCCCAGGCCCATTTTGGCGCGAAACCGCCCGGGCCCATTTTGGCGCGGCACCGCCCGGGCCCATTTAGGCGCGACACCGCCCGGGCCCATTTTGGCGCGACACCGCCCTGGCCCATTTTGGCGCGACACCGCCCGGGCCCATTTTGGGTTAGGGTTAGGGTTAGGGTTAGGGTTAGGGTTAGGGTTAGGGTTAGGGTTAGGGTTAGGGTTAGGGTTAGGGTTAGGGTTAGGGTTAGGGTTAGGGTTAGGGTTAGGGTTAGGGTTAGGGTTAGGGTTAGGTTTAGGGTTAGGGTGTACCTCCCCAGAGGACTGAAACCAGCTTGATTATATGCTACAAGAGGCTTGACCACGTAGGTGCAGTATTACCAAGAGACTGAGCGGGATCACCTTCTTCTTCTGCAAAGGGTAAGTCTGTGACTACCTCTGTTGGGCCCATTTAGGCGCGGCACCGCCCGGGCCCATTTAGGTGCGGCACCGCCCGGGACCATTTTGGCGCGACACCGCCCGGGCCCATTTTGGCGCGGCACCGCCCGGGCCCATTTAGGCGCGACACCGCCCGGGCCCATTTTGGCGCGACACCGCCCAGGACCATTTTGGCGCTGCACCGCCCGGGCCCATTTTGGCGCGGCACCGCCCGGGCCAATTTAGGCCCGACACCGCCCAGGCCCATTTTGGCGCGACACCGCCCGGGCCCATTTTGGCGCGACACCGCCCGGGCCCATTTAGTCGCGACACCGCTGAGGCCCATTTTGGCGCGACACCGTCCGAGCCCATTTTGGCGCGACACCGCCCGGGCCCATTTTGGCGCGGCACCGCCCAGGCCCATTTTGGCGCGGCACCACCCGGGCCCATTTTGGCGCGGCACCGCCAGGGCCCATTTAGACGCGACACCGCCCGGGCCCATTTAGGCGCGGCCCCGCCCGGGCCGATTTTGGCGCGACATCGCCCGGGCCCATTTAGGCGCGACACCGCCCGGGCCCATTTTGGCGCGGCACCTCCAGGGCCCATTTAGGCGTGACACTGCCCGGGCCCATTTTGGCGCGACACCGCCCGGGCCCATTTTGGCGTGGCACCGCACGGGCCCATTTTGGCGCGGCACCGCCCGGGCCCATTTTGGCGCGGCACCGCCAGGGCCCATTAAGGCGCGACACCGCCCGGGCCCATTTAGGCGCGGCACTGCCCGGGCTGATTTTGGCGCGGCATCGCCCGGACCCATTTAGGTGCGACACCGCCCGGGCCCATTTTGGCGCGGCACAGCCAGGGGCCATTTAGGCGCGGCACCGCCCGGGCCCATTTTGGCGCGACACCGCCCGGGCCCATTTTGGCGCGACACCGCCCGGGCCCATTTTGGCGCGGCACCGCCCGGGCCCATTTTGGCGCGACACCACCCGGGCCCATTTTGGCGCGACACCGCCCGGGCCCATTTAGGCGCGACACCGCTCAGGCCCATTTTGGCGCGACACCGCCCGGGCCCATTTTGGTGCGACACCGCCCGGGCCCATTTTGGCGCGGCACCGCCCAGGCCCATTTTGGCGCGGCACCACCCGGGCCCATTTTGGCGCGGCACCGCCAGGGCCCATTTTGGCGCGACACCGCCCGGGCCCATTTAGGCGCGGCACCGCCCGGGCCGATTTTAGCGCGGAATCGCCCGGGCCCATTTTGGCGCGACACCGCCCGGGCCCATTTTGGCACGACACCGCCAGGGCCCATTTAGTCGCGACACCACCCGGGCCCATTTTGGCGCGACACCGCTTGGGCCCATTTTGGGTTAGGGTTAGGGTTAGGGTTAGGGTTAGGGTTAGGTTTAGGGTTAGGTTTAGGGTTAGGGTTAGGGTTAGGGTTAGGGTTAGGGTTAGGTTTAGGGTTAGGGTTAGGGTTAGGGTTAGGGTTAGGGTTAGGGTGTACCTCCCCAGAGGACTGAAACCAGCTTGATTATATGCTACAAGAGGCTTGACCACGTAGGTGCAGTATTACCAAGAGACTGAGCGGGATCACCTTCTTCATCTGCAAAGGGTAAGTCTGTGACTACCTCTGTTGGGCCCATTTAGGCGCGGCACCGCCCGGGCCCATTTTGGCGCGACACCGCCCGGGCCCATTTTGGCGCGACACCGCCCGGGCCCATTTTGGCGCGGCACCGCCCGGGCCCATTTAGGCGCGACACCGCCCAGGCCCATTTTGGCGCGACACCGCCCGGGCCCATTTTGGCGCGGCACCGCCCGGGCCCATTTAGGCGCGACACCGCCCGGGCCCATTTTGGCGCGACACCGCCCGGGCCCATTTTGGCGCGACACCGCCCGGGCCCATTTTGGGTTAGGGTTAGGGTTAGGGTTAGGGTTAGGGTTAGGGTTAGGGTTAGGGTTAGGGTTAGGGTTAGGGTTAGGGTTAGGGTTAGGGTTAAGGTTAGGGTTAGGGTTAGGGTTAGGGTTAGGGTTAGGGTTAGGGTTAGGGTTAGGGTTAGGGTTAGGGTTAGGTTTAGGGTTAGGGTGTACCTCCCCAGAGGACTGAAACCAGCTTGATTATATGCTACAAGAGGCTTGACCACGTAGGTGCAGTATTACCAAGAGACTGAGCGGGATCACCTTCTTCTTCTGCAAAGGGTAAGTCTGTGACTACCTCTGTTGGGCCCATTTAGGCGCGGCACCGCCCGGGCCCATTTAGGTGCGGCACCGCCCGGGCCCATTTAGGCGCGACACCGCCCGGGACCATTTTGGCGCGGCACCGCCCGGGCCCATTTTGGCGCGGCACCGCCCGGGCCCATTTAGGCGCGACACCGCCCGGGCCCATTTTGGCGCGACACCGCCCAGGACCATTTTGGCGCTGCACCGCCCGGGCCCATTTTGGCGCGGCACCGCCCGGGCCCATTTAGGCGCGACACCGCCCAGGCCCATTTTGGCGCGACACCGCCCGGGCCCATTTTGGCGCGACACCGCCCGGGCCCATTTAGGCGCGACACCGCTCAGGCCCATTTTGGCGCGACACCGCCCGAGCCCATTTTGGCGCGACACCGCCCGGGCCCATTTTGGCGCGGCACCGCCCAGGCCCATTTTGGCGCGGCACCACCCGGGCCCATTTTGGCGCGGCACCGCCAGGGCCCATTTAGACGCGACACCGCCCAGGCCCATTTAGGCGCGGCCCCGCCCGGGCCGATTTTGGCGCGGCATCGCCCGGGCCCATTTAGGCGCGACACCGCCCGGGCCCATTTTGGCGCGGCACCTCCAGGGCCCATTTAGGCGCGACACTGCCCGGGCCCATTTTGGCGCGACACCGCCCGGGCCCATTTTGGCGCGGCACCGCACGGGCCCATTTTGGCGCGGCACCGCCCGGGCCCATTTTGGCGCGGCACCGCCAGGGCCCATTAAGACGCGACACCGCCCGGGCCCAATTAGGCGCGGCACCGCCCGGGCTGATTTTGGCGCGGCATCGCCCGGACCCATTTAGGCGCGACACCGCCCGGGCCCATTTTGGCGCGGCACCGCCAGGGGTCATTTAGGCGCGGCACCGCCCGGGCCCATTTTGGCGCGACACCGCCCGGGTCCATTTTGGCGCGGCACCGCCCGGGCCCATTTTGGCGCGACACCACCCGGGCCCATTTTGGCGCGACACCCCCCGGGCCCATTTAGGCGCGACACCGCTCAGGCCCATTTTGGCGCGACACCGCCCGAGCCCATTTTGGCGCGACACCGCCCGGGCCCATTTTGGCGCGGCACCGCCCAGGCCCATTTTGGCGCGGCACCACCCGGGCCCATTTTGGCGCGGCACCGCCAGGGCCCATTTTGGCGCGACACCGCCCGGGCCCATTTTGGCGCGGCACCGCCCGGGCCCATTTTGGCGCGACACCGCCCGGGCCAATTTTGGGTTAGGGTTAGGGTTAGGGTTAGGGTTAGGGTTAGGGTTAGGGTTAGGGTTAGGGTTAGGGTTAGGGTTAGGGTTAGGGTTAGGGTTAGGGTTAGGGTTAGGGTTAGGGTTAGGGTTAGGGTTAGGGTTAGGGTTAGGGTTAGGGTGTACTTCCCCAGAGGACTGAAACCAGCTTGATTATATGCTACAAGAGGCTTGACCACGTAGGTGCAGTATTACCAAGAGACTGAGCGGGATCACCTTCTTCTTCTGCAAAGGGTAAGTCTGTGACTACCTCTGTTGGGCCCATTTAGGCGCGGCACCGCCCGGGCCCATTTAGGTGCGGCACCGCCCGGGCCCATTTAGGCGCGACACCGCCCAGGACCATTTTGGCGCGGCACCGCCCGGGCCCATTTTGGCGCGGCACCGCCCGGGCCCATTTAGGCGCGACACCGCCCGGGCCCATTTTGGCGCGACACCGCCCAGGACCATTTTGGCGCTGCACCGCCCGGACCCATTTTGGCGCGGCACCGCCCGGGCCCATTTAGGCGCGACACCGCCTGGGCCCATTTTGGCGCGGCACCTCCAGGGCCTATTTAGGCGCGACACTACCCGGGCCATTTTGGCGCGACACCGCCCGGGCCCATTTTGGCGCGGCACCGCACGGGCCCATTTAGGCGCGACACTACCCGGGCCCATTTTGGCGCGACACCGCCAGGGCCCATTTTGGCGCGGCACCGCACGGGCCCATTTTGGGTTAGGGTTAGGGTTAGGGTTAGGGTTAGGGTTAGGGTTAGGGTTAGGGTTAGGGTTAGGGTTAGGGTTAGGGTTAGGGTTAGGGTTAGGTTTAGGGTTAGGGTTAGGGTTAGGTTTAGGGTTAGGGTGTACCTCCCCAGAGGACTGAAACCAGCTTGATTATATGCTACAAGAGGCTTGACCACGTAGGTGCAGTATTACCAAGAGACTGAGCGGGATCACCTTCTTCTTCTGCAAAGGGTAAGTCTGTGACTACCTCTGTTGGGCCCATTTAGGCGCGGCACCGCCCGGGCCCATTTAGGTGCGGCACCGCCCGGGCCCATTTAGGCGCGACACCGCCCGGGACCATTTTGGCGCGGCACCGCCCGGGCCCATTTTGGCGCGGCACCGCCCGGGCCCATTTAGGCGCGACACCGCCCGGGCCCATTTTGGCGCGACACCGCCCAGGACCATTTTGGCGCTGCACCGCCCGGGCCCATTTTGGCGCGGCAACGCCCGGGCCCATTTAGGCGCGACACTGCCCAGGCCCATTTTGGCGCGACACCGCCCGGGCCCATTTTGGCGCGACACCGCCCGGGCCCATTTAGGCGCGACACCGCTCAGGCCCATTTTGGCGCGACACCGCCCGAGCCCATTTTGGCGCGACACCGCCCGGGCCCATTTTGGCGCGGCACCGCCCAGGCCCATTTTGGCGCGGCACCACCTGGGCCCATTTTGGCGCGGCACCGCCAGGGCCCATTTAGACGCGACACCGCCCGGGCCCATTTAGGCGCGGCCCCGCCCGGGCCGATTTTGGCGCGGCATCGCCCGGGCCCATTTAGGCGCGACACCGCCCGGGCCCATTTTGGCGCGGCACCTCCAGGGCCCATTTAGGCGCGACACTGCCCGGGCCCATTTTGGCGCGACACCGCCCGGGCCCATTTTGGCGCGGCACCGCACGGGCCCATTTTGGCGCGGCACCGCCCGGGCCCATTTTGGCGCGGCACCGCCAGGGCCCATTAAGACGCGACACCGCCCGGGCCCAATTAGGCGCGGCACCGCCCGGGCTGATTTTGGCGCAGCATCGCCCGGACCCATTTAGGCGCGACACCGCCCGGGCCCATTTTGGCGCGGCACCGCCAGGGGCCATTTAGGCGCGGCACCGCCCGGGCCCATTTTGGCGCGACACCGCCCGGGCCCATTTTGGCGCGGCACCGCCCGGGCCCATTTTGGCGCGGCACCGCCCGGGCCCATTTTGGCGCGACACCCCCCGGGCCCATTTAGGCGCGACACCGCTCAGGCCCATTTTGGCGCGACACCGCCCGGGCCCATTTTGGCGCGACACCGCCCGGGCCCATTTTGGCGCGGCACCGCCCAGGCCCATTTTGGCGCGGCACCACCCGGGCCCATTTTGGCGTGGCACCGCCAGGGCCCATTTTGGCGCGACACCGCCCGGGCCCATTTTGGCGCGGCACCGCCCGGGCCCATTTTGGCGCGACACCGCCCGGGCCAATTTTGGCGCGACACCGCCCGGGCCCATTTTGGCGCGGCACCGCCCGGGCCCATTTAGGCGCGACACCGCCCGGGCCCATTTTGGCGCGACACCGCCCGGGCCCATTTTGGCGCGGCACCGCCCAGGCCCATTTAGGCGCGACACCGCCCGGGCCCATTTTGGCGCGACACCGCCCGGGCCCATTTTGGCGCGACACCGCCCGGGCCCATTTTGGGTTAGGGTTAGGGTTAGGGTTAGGGTTAGGGTTAGGGTTAGGGTTAGGGTTAGGGTTAGGGTTAGGGTTAGGGTTAGGGTTAGGGTTAGGGTTAGGGTTAGGGTTAGGGTTAGGGTTAGGGTTAGGGTTAGGGTTAGGGTTAGGGTTAGGGTTAGGGTTAGGGTTAGGGTGTACTTCCCCAGAGGACTGAAACCAGCTTGATTATATGCTACAAGAGGCTTGACCACGTAGGTGCAGTATTACCAAGAGACTGAGCGGGATCACCTTCTTCTTCTGCAAAGGGTAAGTCTGTGACTACCTCTGTTGGGCCCATTTAGGCGCGGCACCGCCCGGGCCCATTTAGGTGCGGCACCGCCCGGGCCCATTTAGGCGCGACACCGCCCGGGACCATTTTGGCGCGGCACCGCCCGGGCCCATTTTGGCGCGGCACCGCCCGGGCCCATTTAGGCGCGACACCGCCCGGGCCCATTTTGGCGCGACACCGCCCAGGACCATTTTGGCGCTGCACCGCCCGGACCCATTTTGGCGCGGCACCACCCGGGCCCATTTAGGCGCGACACCGCCCGGGCCCATTTTGGCGCGGCACCTCCAGGGCCCATTTAGGCGCGACACTACCCGGGCCATTTTGGCGCGACACCGCCCGGGCCCATTTTGGCGCGGCACCGCACGGGCCCATTTAGGCGCGACACTACCCGGGCCCATTTTGGCGCGACACCGCCCGGGCCCATTTTGGCGCGGCACCGCACGGGCCCATTTTGGCGCGGCACCGCCCGGGCCCATTTTGGCGCGACACCACCCGGGCCCATTTTGGCGCGACACCGCCCGGGCCCATTTAGGCGCGACACCGCTCAGGCCCATTTTGGCGCGACACCGCCCGGGCCCATTTTGGCGCGGCACCGCCCAGGCCCATTTTGGCGCGGCACCACCCGGGCCCATTTTGGCGCGGCACCGCCAGGGCACATTTAGACGCGACACCGCCCGGGCCCATTAGGCGCGGCACCGCCCGGGCCGATTTTGGCGCGGCATCGTCCGGGCCCATTTAGGCGCGACACCGCCCGGGCCCATTTTGGCGCGGCACCTCCAGGGCCCATTTTGGCGCGACACCGCCCGGGCCCATTTTGGCGCGACACGGCCCGGGCCCATTTTGGAGCGACACCGCCCGGGCCCAGTTTGGCGCGGCACCGCCCAGGCCCATTTTGGCGCGGCACCACCCGGGCCCATTTTGGCGCGGCACCGTCAGGGCACATTTAGACGCGACACCGCCCGGGCCTATTTAGGCGCGGCACCGCCCGGGCCGATTTTGGCGCGGCATCGCCCGGGCCCATTTAGGCGCGACACCGCCCGGGCCCATTTTGGCGCGGCACCGCCCGGGCCGATTTTGGCGCGGCATCGCCCGGGCCCATTTAGGCGCGACACCGCCCGGGCCCATTTTGGCGCGGCACCTCCAGGGCCCATTTAGGCGCGACACTGCCCGGGCCCATTTTGGCGCGACACCGCCCGGGCCCATTTTGGCGCGGCACCGCACGGGCCCATTTTGGCGCGGCACCGCCCGGTCCCATTTAGGCGCGGCACCGCCCGGGGCCATTAAGGCGCGACACCGCCCGGGCCCATTTTGGCGCGGCACCGCCCGGGCCCGTTTTGGCGCGGCACCGCCCGGGCTCATTTTGGCGCGGCATCGCCCGGACCCATTTAGGCGCGACACCGCCCGGGCCCATTTTGGCGCGACACCGCCAGGGGCCATTTAGGCGCGGCACCGCCCGGGCCCATTTTGGCGCGACACCGCCCGGGCCCATTTTGGCGCGGCACCGCCCGGGCCCATTTTGGCGCGACACCACCCGGGCCAATTTAGTCGCGACACCACCCGGGCCCATTTAGGCGCGACACCGCTCAGGCCCATTTTGGCGCGACACCGCCCGGGCCCATTTTGGCGCGGCACCGCCCTGGCCCATTTTGGCGCGGCACCACCCGGGCCGATTTAGGCGCGGCATCGTCCGGGCCCATTTAGGCGCGACACCGCCCGGGCCCATTTTGGCGCGGCACCTCCAGGGCCCATTTAGGCGCGACACTGCCCGGGTCCATTTTGGTGCGACAACGCCCGGGCCCATTTTGGCGCGGCACTGCACGGGCCCATTTTGGCGCGGCACCGCCCGGGCACATTTTGGCGCGACACCGCCCGGGCCCATTTTGGCTCGACACCGCCAGGGCCAATTTTGGCGCGGCACCGCCCGGGCCCTTTTTGGCGCGGCACCGCCCGGGCCCATTTTGGCGCGGCACCGCCCGGGCTCATTTTGGCGCGGCACCGCCCGGGCCCATGTAGGCGCGACTCCGCCCGGGCCCATTTTGGCGCGACAATGCCCGGGCCCATTTTGGCGCGACACCGCCTGGGCCCATTTTGGGTTAGGGTTAGGGTTAGGGTTAGGGTTAGGGTTAGGTTTAGGGTTAGGGTTAGGGTTAGGGTTAGGGTTAGGGTTAGGCTGTACCTCCCCAGAGGACTGAAACCAGCTTGATTATATGCTACAAGAGGCTTGAACACGTAGGTGCAGTATTACCAAGAGACTGAGCGGGATCACCTTCTTCATCTGCAAAGGGTAAGTCTGTGACTACCTCTGTTGGGCCCATTTAGGCGCGGCACCGCCCGGGCCCATTTTGGCGCGACACCGCTCGGGCCCATTTTGGCGCGACACCGCCCGGGCCCATTTTGGCGCGGCACCGCCCGGGCCCATTTAGGTGCGACACCGCCCAGGCCCATTTTGGCGCGACACCGCCCGGGCCCATTTTGGCGCGGCACCGCCCGGGCCCATTTAGGCGCGACACCGCCCGGGCCCATTTTTGCGCGACACCGCCCGGGCCCATTTTGGCGCGACACCGCCCGGGCCCATTTTGGGTTAGGGTTAGGGTTAGGGTTAGGGTTAGGGTTAGGGTTAGGGTTAGGGTTAGGGTTAGTGTTAGGGTTAGGGTTAGGGTTAGGGTTAGGGTTAGGGTTAGGGTTAGGTTTAGGGTTAGGGTTAGGGTTAGGGTTAGGTTTAGGGTTAGGGTGTACCTCCCCAGAGGACTGAAACCAGCTTGATTATATGCTACAAGAGGCTTGACCACGTAGGTGCAGTATTACCAAGAGACTGAGCGGGATCACCTTCTTCTTCTGCAAAGGGTAAGACTGTGACTACCTCTGTTGGGCCCATTTAGGCGCGGCACCGCCCGGGCCCATTTAGGTGCGGCACCGCCCGGGCCCATTTAGGCGCGACACCGCCCGGGCCCATTTTGGCGCGACACCGCCCGGGCCCATTTTGGCGCGACACCGCTCAGTCCCATTTTGGCGCGACACCGCTCGGGCCCATTTTGGCGCGACACCGCCCGGGCCCATTTTGGCGCGACACCGCCCGGGCCCATTTAGGCGCGGCACCGCCCGGGCCGATTTTGGCGCGGCATCGCCCGGGCCCATTTAGGTGCGACACCGCCCGGGCCCATTTTGGCGCGGCACCGCCCGGGCCCATTTAGGCGCGACACTACCCGGGCCCATTTTGGCGCGACACCGCCCGGGCCCATTTTTGCGCGGCACCGCACGGGCCCATTTTGGCGCGGCACCGCTTGGGCCTATTTTGGCGCGACACCGCCCGGGCCCATTTTGGCTCGACACCGCCCGGGCCCATTTTGGCGCGGCACCGCCCGGGCCAATTTAGGCGCGGCACCGCCCGGACCCATTTTGGCGC
>CM072293.1:2015000-2020000 GCA_036873955.1 Mergus octosetaceus | reverse complement strand
CGCGGCACCGCCCGGGCCCATTTTGGGTTAGGGTTAGGGTTAGGGTTAGGGTTAGGGTTAGGGTTAGGGTTAGGGTTAGGGTTAAGGTTAGGGTTAGGTTTAGGTTTAGGGTGTACCTCCCCAGTGGACTGAAACCAGCTTGATTATATGCTACAACAGGCTTGACCACGTAGGTGCAGTATTACCAAGAGACTGAGCGGGATCACCTTCTTCATCTGCAAAGGGTAAGTCTGTGACTACCTCTGTTGGGCCCATTTAGGCGCGGCACCGCCCGGGTCCATTTAGGTGCGGCACCGCCCGGGCCCATTTAGGCGCGACACCGCCCGGAACCATTTTGGCGCGTCACCGCCCGGGCCCATTTTGGCGCGGCACCGCCCGGGCCCATTTTGGCGCGACACCGCCCGGGCCCATTTAGGCGCGACACCGCCCGAGCCCATTTAGGCGCGACACCGCCCGAGCCCATTTTGGGGCAGCACCGCCCGGACCCATTTTGGCGCGACACCGCCCGGACCCATTTTGGCGCGGCACCTCCCGGGCCCATTTTGGCGCGGCACCGCCAGGGCCCATTAAGGCGCGACACCGCCCGGGCCCATTTAGGCGCGGCACCGCCCGGGCCGATTTTGGCGCGGCATCGCCCGGACCCATTTAGGCGCGACACCGCCCGGGCCCATTTTGGCGCGGCGCCGCCAGGGCCCATTTAGGCGCGGCACCGCCCGGGCCCATTTTGGCGCGACACCGCCCGGGCCCATTTTGGTGCGACACCGCCCGGGCCCATTTTGGCGCGGCACCGCCCGGACCCATTTTGGCGCGGCACCTTCCGGGCCCATTTTGGTGCGGCACCGCCCGGGCCCATTTTGGCGCGGCACCGCCAGGACCCATTTAGGCGCGACATTGCCCAGGCCCATTTAGGCGCGACACCGCCCGGGCCCATTTTGGCGCGACACCGCCCAGGCCCATTTTGGCGCCGCACCGCCCGGGCCCATTTTGGAGCGGCAACGTCCGGGCCCATTTTGGCGCATCACCGCCCGGGCCCATTTTGGCACGGCACCGCCCGGGCCCATTTTGGCGCGGCACCGCCCGGGCCCATTTAGGCGCGACACCGCCCGGGCCCATTTTGGGGCAGCACGGCCCGGGCCCATTTAGGCGCGACACCGCCCGGGCCCATTTAGGCGCGACACCGCCCGGGCCCATTTAGGCGCGGCACCGCCCGGGCCGATTTTGGCGCGGCATCGCCCGGGCCCATTTAGGCGCGACACCGCCCAGGCCCATTTTGGCGCGATACCGCCCGGGCCCATTTTGGCGCGACACCGCCCGGGCCCATTTTGGCGCGGCACCGCCCAGGCCCATTTTGGCGCGGCACCGCCCGGGCCCATTTTGGTGCGGCACCGCCAGGGCACATTTAGGCGTGGCACCGCCCGGGCCGATTTTGTCGCGGCATCGCCCGGGCCCATTTAGGCGCGACACCGCCCGGGCCCATTTTGGCGCGGCACGTCCAGGGCCCATTTAGGCGCGACACTGCCCGGGACCATTTTGGCGCGACACCGCCCGGTCCCATTGAGGCGCGACACCGCCCAGGCCCATTTTGGCGCGGCACCGCCCGGGCCCATTTTGGCGCGACACCGCCCGGGCCCATTTAGTCGCGGCACCGCCCGGGCCCATTTAGGCGCGGCACCGCCCGGGCCTATTTAGGCGCGACACAGCCTGGGCCCATTTAGGCGCGACACAGCCGGTGCCCATTTTGGCGCGACACCGCCCGGGCCCATTTTGGCGCGACACCGCCCGGGCCCATTTTGGCGCGGCACCGCCAGGGCCCATTTAGGCGCGACACTGCCCGGGCCCATTTAGGCGCGACACCGCCCGGGCCCATTTAGGCGCGACACAGCCCGGGCCCATTTAGGCGCGACACAGCCGGTGCCCATTTTGGCGCAACACCGCCCGGGCCCATTTTGGCGCGACACCGCCCGGGCCCATTTTGGCGCGGCACCGCCAGGGCCCATTTAGGCGCGACACTGCCCGGGCCCATTTTGGCGCGACACCGCCCGGGCCCATTATGGCGTGACACCGCCCACGCCCATTTTGGCGCTGCACCGCCCGGGCCTACTTTGGCGCGGCACCGCCCGGGCCCATTTTGGCGCGGCACCGCCCGGGCCCATTTGGAGCGGCACCGACCGGGACCATTTTGGCGCGGCACCGCCCGGGCCCATTTTGGCGCGACACCGCCCGGGACCATTATGGCGCTGCACCGCCCGGGCCTATTTTGGCGCGGCACCGCCCGGGCCCATTTAGGCGCGGCACCGCCCGGGCCCATTTTGGCGCGGCACCGCCAGGACCCATTTAGACGCGACATTGCCCGGTCCCATTTAGGCGCGACACCGCCCGGGCCCATTTTGGCGCGACACCGCCCAGGCCCATTTTGGCGCGACACCGCCCGGGCCCATTTTGGCGCGGCACCGCCCGGGCCCATTTTGACGCGACACCGCCAGGGCCCATTTTGGTGCGACACCGCCCGGGCCCATTTAGGCGCGGCACCGCCCGGGCCCATTTTGGCGCGACACCGCCCGGGCCTATTTAGGCGCGACACCGCTCATGCCCATTTTGGCGCGACACCGCCCGGGCCCATTTTGGCGCGGCACCGCCCGGGCCCATTTGGAGCGGCACCGCCCGGGACCATTTTGGCGCGGCACCGCCCGGGCCCATTTTGGCGCGAAACCGCCCGGGACCATTATGGTGCTGCACCGCCCAGGCCTATTTTGGCGCGGCACCGCCCGGGCCCATTTAGGCGCGGCACCGCCCCGGCCCATTTTGGCGCGGCACCGCCAGGACCCATTTAGGCGTGACATTGCCCGGTCCCATTTAGGCGCGACACCGCCCGGGCCCATTTTGGCGCGACACCGCCCAGGCCCATTTTGGCGCGGCACCGCCCGGGCCCATTTTGGCGCGGCACCGCCCGGGCCCATTTTGACGCGACACCGCCAGGGCCCATTTTGGTGCGACACCGCCCGGGCCCATTTAGGCGCGGCACCGCCCGGGCCCATTTTGGCGCGACACCGCCCGGGCCTATTTAGGCGCGACACCGCTCAGGCCCATTTTGGCGCGACACCGCCCGGGCCCATTTTGGCACGACACCGCCAGGGCCCATTTAGTCGCGACACCACCTGGGCCCATTTTGGGTTAGGGTTAGGGTTAGGGTTAGGGTTAGGGTTAGGGTTAGGGTTAGGGTTAGGGTTAGGGTTAGGGTTAGGGTTAGGGTTAGGGTTAGGGTTAGGGTTAGGGTTAGGGTTAGGGTTAGGGTTAGGTTTAGGGTTAGGGTGTACCTCGCCAGAGGACTGAAACCAGCTTGATTATATGCTACAAGAGGCTTGACCACGTAGGTGCAGTATTACCAAGAGACTGAGCGGGATCACCTTCTTCATCTGCAAAGGGTAAGTCTGTGACTACCTCTGTTGGGCCCATTTAGGCGCGGCACCGCCCGGGCCAATTTAGGTGCGGCACCGCCCGGGCCCATTTAGGCGCGCCACCGCCCGGGACCATTTTGGCGCGGCACCGCCCGGGCCCATTTTGGCGCGGCACCGCCCGGGACCATTTAGGCGCGACACCGCCCGGGCCCATTTTGGCGCGACACCGCCCAGGACCATTTTGGCGCTGCACCGCCCGGGCCCATTTTGGCTCGGCACCGCCCGGGCCCATTTAGGCGCGACACCGCCCGGGCCCATTTTGGCGCGGCACCGCCAGGGCCCATTTAGGCGCGACACCGCCCGGGCCCATTTAGGCGCGACACCGCCCGGGCCCATTTTGGCGCGACACCGCCCGGAACCATTTTGGCGCGACACCGCCCGGGCCCATTTAGGCGCGACACCGCCCGAGCCCATTTTGGGGCAGCACCGCCGGACCCATTTTGGCGCGGCACCGCCCGGGCCCATTTTGGCGCGGCACCGCCCGGGCCCATTTTGGCGCGGCACCGCCAGGGCCCATTAAGGCGCTACACCGCCCGGGCCCATATAGGCGCGGCACCGCCCGGGCTGATTTTGGCGCGGCATCGCCCGGACCCATTTAGGCGCGACACCGCCCGGGCCCATTTTGGCACGGCACCGCCAGGGGCCATTTAGGCGCGGCAACGCCCGGGCCCATTTTGGCGCGACACCGCCCGGGCCCATTATGGCGCGACACCGCCCAGGCCCATTTTGGCGAGGCACCGCCCGGGACCATTATGGCGCGACACCACACGGGCCCATTTTGGCGCGACACCGCCCGGGCCCATTTAGGCGCGACACCGCTCAGGCCCATTTTGGCGCGACACCGCCCGGGCCCATTTTGGCGCGACACCGCCCGGGCCAATTTTGGCGCGGCACCGCCCGGGCCCATTTTGGCGCGGCACCGCCCAGGCCCATTTTGGCGCGGCACCACCCGGGCCCATTTTGGCGTGGCACCGCCAGGGCACATTTAGACGCGACACCGCCCGGGCCTATTTAGGCGCGGCACCGCCCGGGCCGATTTTGGCGCGGCATCGCCCGGGCCCATTTAGGTGCGACACCGCCCGGGCCCATTTTGGCGCGGCACCGCCCGGGCCTATTTTGGCGCGGCATCGCCCGGGCCCATTTAGGCGCGACACCGCCCGGGCCCATTTTGGCGCGGCACCTCCAGGGCCCATTTAGGCGCGACACTGCCCGGGCCCATTTTGGCGCGACACCGCCCGGGCCCATTTTGGCGCGGCACCGCACGGGCCCATTTTGGCGCGGCACCGCCCGGGCCCATTTTGGCGCGACACCGCCCGGGCCCATTTAGGCGCGGCCCCGCCCGGGCCCATTTAGGCGCGGCACCGCCCGGGCCCATTTTGGCGCGGTACCGCCCGGGCTCATTTTGGCGCGGCACCGCCCGGGCCCATGTAGGCGCGACTCCGCCCGGGCCCATTTTGGCGCGACAATGCCCGGGCCCATTTTGGGGCGACACCGCCCGGGCCCATTTTGGCACGACACTGCCAGGGCCCATTTAGGCGCGACACC
>CM072293.1:2007500-2012500 GCA_036873955.1 Mergus octosetaceus | reverse complement strand
ACAGCCGGTGCCCATTTTGGCGAAACACCGCCCGGGCCCATTTTGGCGCGACACCGCCCGGGCCCATTTTGGCGCGGCACCGCCAGGGCCCATTTTGGCGCGACACGGCCCGGGCCCATTTTGGCGCGACACCGCCCGGGCCCATTATGGCGCGACACCGCCCACGCCCATTTTGGCGCTGCACCGCCCGGGCCTACTTTGGCGCGGCACCGCCCGGGCCCATTTTGGCGCGGCACCGCCCGGGCCCATTTGGAGCGGCACCGCCCGGGACCATTTTGGCGCGGCACCGCCCGGGCCCATTTTGGCGCGACACCGCCCGGGACCATTATGGCGCTGCACCGCCCGGGCCTATTTTGGCGTGGCACCGCCCGGGCCCATTTAGGCGCGGCACCGCCCGGGCCCATTTTGGCGCGGCACCGCCAGGACCCATTTAGGCGCGACATTGCCCGGTCCCGTTTAGGCGCGACACCGCCCGGGCCCATTTTGGCGCGACACCGCCCAGGCCCATTTTGGCGCGACACCGCCCGGGCCCATTTTGGCGCGGCACCGCCCGGGCCCATTTTGACGCAACACCGCCAGGGCCCATTTTGGTGCGACACCGCCCGGGCCCATTTAGGCGCGGCACCGCCCGGGCCCATTTTGGCGCGACACCGCCCGGGCCTATTTAGGCGCGACACCGCTCATGCCCATTTTGGCGCGACACCGCCCGGGGCCATTTTGGCGCGGCAACGCCCGGGCCCATTTGGAGCGGCACCGCCCGGGACCATTTTGGCGCGGCACCGCCCGGGCCCATTTTGGCGCGACACCGCCCGGGACCATTATGGTGCTGCACCGCCCAGGCCTATTTTGGCGCGGCACCGCCCGGGCCCATTTAGGCGCGGCACCGCCCCGGCCCATTTTGGCGCGGCACCGCCAGGACCCATTTAGGCGTGACATTGCCCGGTCCCATTTAGGCGCGACACCGCCCGGGCCCATTTTGGCGCGACACCGCCCAGGCCCATTTTGGCGCGGCACCGCCCGGGCCCATTTTGGCGCTGCACCGTTCGGGCCCATTTTGACGCGACACCGCCAGGGCCCATTTTGGTGCGACACCGCCCGGGCCCATTTAGGCGCGGCACCGCCCGGGCCCATTTTGGCGCGACACCGCCCGGGCCTATTTAGGCGCGACACCGCTCAGGCCCATTTTGGCGCGACACCGCCCCTGCACATTTTGGCGCGTCACCGCCCGGGCCCATTTTGGCGCGGCACCGCCCGGGCCCATTTGGAGCGGCACCGCCCGGGACCATTTTGGCGCGGCACCGCCCGGGCCCATTTTGGCGCGACACCGCCCGGGACCATTATGGCGCTGCACCGCCCGGGCCTATTTTGGCGCGGCACCGCCCGGGCCCATTTAGGCGCGGCACAGCCCGGGCCCATTTTGGCGCGGCACCGCCAGGACCCATTTAGGCGCGACATTGCCCGGTCCCATTTAGGCGCGACACCGCCCGGGCCCATTTTGGCGCGACACCGCCCAGGCCCATTTTGGCGCGGCACCGCCCGGGCCCATTTTGGCGTGGCACCGCCCGGGCCCATTTTGACGCGACACCGCCCGGGGCCATTTTGGCACGGCACCGCCCGGGCCCATTTAGGCGCTACACCGCCCTGGCCCATTTTGGCGCGGCACCGCCCGGGACCATTTAGGCGCGGCACCGCCCGGGCCCATTTTGGCACGGCACCGCCAGGGCCCATTTAGGCGCGACACCGCCAGGGCCCATTTTGGCGCGGCACCGCCCGGGACCATTTAGGCGCGGCACCGCCCGGGCCCATTTTGGCACGGCACCGCCCGGGCCCATTTAGGCGCGACACCGCCCTGGCCCATTTTGGCGCGGCACCGCCCGGGACCATTTAGGCGCGGCACCGCCCGGGCCCATTTTGGCACGGCACCGCCAGGGCCCATATAGGCGCGACACCGCCAGGGCCCATTTAGGCGCGGCACCGCCCGGGCCGATTTTGGCGCGGCACCGCCCGGGCCCATTTTGGCGCGACACCGCCCGTGCCCATTTTGGTGCGGAACCGTCCGGGCCCATTTTGGCGCGGCACCGCCCGGGCCCATTTAGGCGCAACCGCCCGGGCCCATTTTGGCGTGACACCGCCCGGGCCCATTTTGGCGGGGCACCGCCCGGGCCCATTTAGGCGCGACACCGCCCAGGCCCATTTTGGCGCGGCACCGCCCGGGCCCATTTTGGCGCTGCACCGTTCGGGCCCATTTTGACGCGACACCGCCAGGGCCCATTTTGGTGCGACACCGCCCGGGCCCATTTAGGCGCGGCACCGCCCGGGCCCATTTTGGCGCGACACCGCCCGGGCCTATTTAGGCGCGACACCGCTCAGGCCCATTTTGGCGCGACACCGCCCCTGCACATTTTGGCGCGGCACCGCCCGGGCCCATTTTGGCGCGGCACCGCCCGGGCCCATTTGGAGCGGCACCGCCCGGGACCATTTTGGCGCGGCACCGCCCGGGCCCATTTTGGCGCGACACCGCCCGGGACCATTATGGCGCTGCACCGCCCGGGCCTATTTTGGCGCGGCACCGCCCGGGCCCATTTAGGCGCGGCACAGCCCGGGCCCATTTTGGCGCGGCACCGCCAGGACCCATTTAGGCGCGACATTGCCCGGTCCCATTTAGGCGCGACACCGCCCGGGCCCATTTTGGCGCGACACCGCCCAGGCCCATTTTGGCGCGGCACCGCCCGGGCCCATTTTGGCGCGGCACCGCCCGGGCCCATTTTGACGCGACACCGCCCGGGGCCATTTTGGCACGGCACCGCCCGGGCCCATTTAGGCGCTACACCGCCCTGGCCCATTTTGGCGCGGCACCGCCCGGGACCATTTAGGCGCGGCACCGCCCGGGCCCATTTTGGCACGGCACCGCCAGGGCCCATTTAGGCGCGACACCGCCAGGGCCCATTTAGGCGCGGCACCGCCCGGGCCCATTTTGGCGCGGCACCGCCCGGGCCCATTTTGACGCGACACCGCCCGGGGCCATTTTGGCACGGCAACGCCCGGGCCCATTTAGGCGCGACACCGCCCTGGCCCATTTTGGCGCGGCACCGCCCGGGACCATTTAGGCGCGGCACCGCCCGGGCCCATTTTGGCACGGCACCGCCAGGGCCCATTTAGGCGCGACACCGCCAGGGCCCATTTAGGCGCGGCACCGCCCGGGCCCATTTTGGCGCGGCACCGCCCGGGCCCATTTTGGCGCGGCACCACACGGGCCCATTTTGACGCGACACCGCCCGGGGCCATTTTGGCACGGCACCGCCCGGGCCCATTTAGGCGCGACACCGCCCTGGCCCATTTTGGCGCGGCACCGCCCGGGACCATTTAGGCGCGGCACCGCCCGGGCCCATTTTGGCACGGCACCGCCAGGGCCCATATAGGCGCGACACCGCCAGGGCCCATTTAGGCGCGGCACCGCCCGGGCCGATTTTGGCGCGGCACCGCCCGGGCCCATTTTGGCGCGACACCGCCCGTGCCCATTTTGGTGCGGAACCGTCCGGGCCCATTTTGGCGCGGCACCGCCCGGGCCCATTTAGGCGCAACCGCCCGGGCCCATTTTGGCGTGACACCGCCCGGGCCCATTTTGGCGGGGCACCGCCCGGGCCCATTTAGGCGCGACACCGCCCGGGCCCGTTTTGGCGCGGCACCGCCCGGGCCCATTTAGGCGCGGCAACGCCAGGGCCCATTTAGGCGCGACACCGCCCGGGCCCATTTTGGCGCGGAACCGCCCGGGCCCATTTTGTCGCGGCACCGCCCGGGCCCACTTAGGCGCGGCACCGCCAGGACCCATGTAGGCGCGACATTGCCCGGGCCCATTTAGGCGCGACACCGCCCGGGCCCATTTTGGAGCGACACCGCCCAGGACCATTTTGGCGCGGCACCGCCCGGGCCCATTTTGGCGCGGCACCGCCCGGGCCCATTTTGGAGCGGCACCGCCCGGGCCCATTTTGGCGCGGCACTGCACGGGCCCATTTTGGCGCGACACCGCCCGGGCCCATTTTGGCGCGGTTCCGCCCGGGCCCATTTAGGCGCAGCACCGCCCGGGCCCATTTTGGCGTGGCACCGCCCGGGCCCATTTAGGCGCGACAACGCCCGGGCCCATTTTGGCGCGGCACCGCCCGGGCTCATTTAGGCGCGACACCGCCCGGGCCCATTTTGGCGCGACACCGCCCAGGCCAATTTTGGCGCGGCACCGCCCGGGCCCATTTTGGCGCAGCACCGCCTGGGCCCATTTTGGCGCGGCACCGCCAGGGCCCATTTATGCGTGACACCGCCCGGGCCCATTTAGGCGCGGCACCGCCCGGGCCGATTTTGGCGCGGCATCGCCCGGGCCCATTTTGGCGCGGCACCTCCAGGGCCCATTTAGGCGCGGCACCTCCAGGGCCCATTTAGGCGCGACACTGCCCGGGCCCATTTTGGCGCGACACCGCCCGGGCCCATTTTGGCGCGACACCGCCCGGGCCCATTTTGTCGCGGCACCGCCAGGGCCCATTTTGGCGCGACACCGCCCGGGCCCATTTAGGCGCGACACCGCCCGGGCCCATTTTGGTGCGGCACCGCCCGGGCCCGTTTAGGCGCGACACCGCCCGGGCCCATTTAGGCGCGACACCGCCCGGGCCGATTTAGGCGCTACACCGACCGGGCCCATTTTGGCGCGGCACCGCCCGGGCCCATTTAGGCGCGACACCATCCGGGCCCATTTTGGCGCGGTTCCGCCCGGGCCCATTTTGGCGCGGCACCGCTCAGGCCAATTTTGGCGCGGCACCGCCCGGGCCCATTTTGGCGCGGCACCGCCCGGGCCCATTTAGGCGCGGCACCGCCAGGGCCCATTTAGGCGCGACACCGCCCGCGCCCATTTTGGCGCGGTACCGCCCGGGCCCATTTTGTCGCGGCACCGCCCGGGCCCACTTAGGCGCGGCACCGCCAGGACCCATTTAGGCGCGACATTGCCCGGGCCCATT
>CM072293.1:1987500-2005000 GCA_036873955.1 Mergus octosetaceus | reverse complement strand
CCATTTTGGCGCGTCACCGCCCGGGCCCATTTTGGCGCGGCACCGCCCGGGCCCATTTAGGCGCGACACCGCCCGGGCCCATTTAGGCGCGACACCGCCCGAGCCCATTTAGGCGCGACACCGCCCGAGCCCATTTTGGGGCAGCACCGCCCGGACCCATTTTGGCGCGACACCGCCCGGACCCATTTTGGCGCGGCACCTCCCGGGCCCATTTTGGTGTGGCACCGCCCGGACCCATTTAGGCGCGACACCGCCCGGGCCCATTTTGGCGCGGCGCCGCCCGGACCCATTTTGGCGCGGCACCTTCCGGGCCCATTTTGGTGCGGCACCGCCCGGGCCCATTTAGGCGCGGCACCGCCCGTGCCCATTTTGGGTTAGGGTTAGGGTTAGGGTTAGGGTTAGGGGTAGGGTTAGGGTTAAGGTTAGGGTTAGGTTTAGGTTTAGGGTGTACCTCCCCAGTGGACTGAAACCAGCTTGATTATATGCTACAAGAGGCTTGACCACGTAGGTGCAGTATTACCAAGAGACTGAGCGGGATCACCTTCTTCATCTGCAAAGGGTAAGTCTGTGACTACCTCTGTTGGGCCCATTTAGGCGCGGCACCGCCCGGGCCCATTTAGGCGAGACACCGCCCGGGCCCATTTTGGCGCGACACCGCCCGGGCCCATTTTGGCGCGGCACCGCCCGGGCCCATTTAGGCGCGACACCGCCCGGGCCCATTTTGGCGCGGCACCGCCCGGGCCCATTTAGGCGCGACACCGCCCGGGCCCATTTTGGCGCGACACCGCCCGGGCCCATTTTGGGTTAGGGTTAGGGTTAGGGTTAGGGTTAGGGTTAGGGTTAGGGTTAGGGTTAGGGTTAAGGTTAGGGTTAGGTTTAGGTTTAGGGTGTACCTCCCCAGTGGACTGAAACCAGCTTGATTATATGCTACAAGAGGCTTGACCACGTAGGTGCAGTATTACCAAGAGACTGAGCGGGATCACCTTCTTCATCTGCAAAGGGTAAGTCTGTGACTACCTCTGTTGGGCCCATTTAGGCGCGGCACCGCCCGGGTCCATTTAGGTGCGGCACCGCCCGGGCCCATTTAGGCGCGACACCGCCCGGAACCATTTTGGCGCGTCACCGCCCGGGCCCATTTTGGCGCGGCACCGCCCGGGCCCATTTAGGCGCGACACCGCCCAGGCCCATTTAGGCGCGACACCGCCCGAGCCCATTTAGGCGCGACACCGCCCGAGCCCATTTTGGGGCAGCACCGCCCGGACCCATTTTGGCGCGACACCGCCTGGACCCATTTTGGCGCGGCACCTCCCGGGCCCATTTTGGCGCGGCACCGCCAGGGCCCATTAAGGCGCGACACCGCCCGGGCCCATTTAGGCGCGGCACCGCCCGGGCCAATTTTGGCGCGGCATCGCCCGGACCCATTTAGGCGCGACACCGCCCGGGCCCATTTTGGCGCGGCGCCGCCCGGGCCCATTTAGGCGCGACACCGCCCGGGCCCATTTTGGCGCGACACCGCCCGGGCCCATTTTGGTGCGACACCGCCCGGGCCCATTTTGGCGCGGCACCGCCCGGACCCATTTTGGCGCGGCACCTTCCGGGCCCATTTTGGTGCGGCACCGCCCGGGCCCATTTTGGCGCGGCACCGCCCGTGCCCATTTTGGCGCGGCACCGCCAGGACCCATTTAGGCGCGACATTGCCCAGGCCCATTTAGGCGCGACACCGCCCGGGCCCATTTAGGCGAGACACCGCCCGGGCCCATTTTGGCGCGACACCGCCCGGGCCCATTTTGGCGCGGCACCGCCCGGGCCCATTTAGGCGCGACACCGCCCGGGCCCATTTTGGCGCGGCACCGCCCGGGCCCATTTAGGCGCGACACCGCCCGGGCCCATTTTGGCGCGACACCGCCCGGGCCCATTTTGGGTTAGGGTTAGGGTTAGGGTTAGGGTTAGGGTTAGGGTTAGGGTTAGGGTTAGGGTTAAGGTTAGGGTTAGGTTTAGGTTTAGGGTGTACCTCCCCAGTGGACTGAAACCAGCTTGATTATATGCTACAAGAGGCTTGACCACGTAGGTGCAGTATTACCAAGAGACTGAGCGGGATCACCTTCTTCATCTGCAAAGGGTAAGTCTGTGACTACCTCTGTTGGGCCCATTTAGGCGCGGCACCGCCCGGGTCCATTTAGGTGCGGCACCGCCCGGGCCCATTTAGGCGCGACACCGCCCGGAACCATTTTGGCGCGTCACCGCCCGGGCCCATTTTGGCGCGGCACCGCCCGGGCCCATTTAGGCGCGACACCGCCCAGGCCCATTTAGGCGCGACACCGCCCGAGCCCATTTAGGCGCGACACCGCCCGAGCCCATTTTGGGGCAGCACCGCCCGGACCCATTTTGGCGCGACACCGCCTGGACCCATTTTGGCGCGGCACCTCCCGGGCCCATTTTGGCGCGGCACCGCCAGGGCCCATTAAGGCGCGACACCGCCCGGGCCCATTTAGGCGCGGCACCGCCCGGGCCAATTTTGGCGCGGCATCGCCCGGACCCATTTAGGCGCGACACCGCCCGGGCCCATTTTGGCGCGGCGCCGCCCGGGCCCATTTAGGCGCGACACCGCCCGGGCCCATTTTGGCGCGACACCGCCCGGGCCCATTTTGGTGCGACACCGCCCGGGCCCATTTTGGCGCGGCACCGCCCGGACCCATTTTGGCGCGGCACCTTCCGGGCCCATTTTGGTGCGGCACCGCCCGGGCCCATTTTGGCGCGGCACCGCCCGTGCCCATTTTGGCGCGGCACCGCCAGGACCCATTTAGGCGCGACATTGCCCAGGCCCATTTAGGCGCGACACCGCCCGGGCCCATTTTGGCGCGACACCGCCCAGGCCCATTTTGGCGCCGCACCGCCCGGGCCCATTTTGGAGCGGCAACGTCCGGGCCCATTTTGGCGCATCACCGCCCGGGCCCATTTTGGCGCGGCACCGCCCGGGCCCATTTAGGCGCGACACCGCCCGGGCCCATTTTGGGGCAGCACGGCCCGGGCCCATTTAGGCGCGACACCGCCCGGGCCCATTTAGGCGCGACACCGCCCGGGCCCATTTAGGCGCGGCACCGCCCGGGCCGATTTTGGCGCGGCATCGCCCGGGCCCATTTAGGCGCGACATCGCCCAGGCCCATTTTGGCGCGATACCGCCCGGGCCCATTTTGGCGCGACACCGCCCGGGCCCATTTTGGCGCGGCACCGCCCAGGGCCATTTTGGCGCGGCACCGCCCGGGCCCATTTTGGTGCGGCACCGCCAGGGCCCATTTAGGCGTGGCACCGCCCGGGCCGATTTTGTCGCGGCATCGCCCGGGCCCATTTAGGCGCGACACCGCCCGGGCCCATTTTGGCGCGGCACGTCCAGGGCCCATTTAGGCGCGACACTGCCCGGGACCATTTTGGCGCGACACCGCCCGGTCCCATTGAGGCGCGACACCGCCCAGGCCCATTTTGGCGCGGCACCGCCCGGGCCCATTTTGGCGCGACACCGCCCGGGCCCATTTAGTCGCGGCACCGCCCGGGCCCATTTTGGCGCGACACCGCCCGGGCCCATTTAGGCGCGGCACCGCCCGGGCCTATTTAGGCGCGACACAGCCTGGGCCCATTTAGGCGCGACACAGCCGGTGCCCATTTTGGCGCGACACCGCCCGGGCCCATTTAGTCGCGGCACCGCCCGGGCCCATTTTGGCGCGACACCGCCCGGGCCCATTTAGGCGCGGCACCGCCCGGGCCTATTTAGGCGCGACACAGCCTGGGCCCATTTAGGCGCGACACAGCCGGTGCCCATTTAGGCGCGGCACCGCCCGGGCCCATTTTGGCGCGACACCGCCCGGGCCCATTTAGTCGCGGCACCGCCCGGGCCCATTTTGGCGCGACACCGCCCGGGCCCATTTAGGCGCGGCACCGCCCGGGCCTATTTAGGCGCGACACAGCCTGGGCCCATTTAGGCGCGACACAGCCGGTGCCCATTTTGGCGCGACACCGCCCGGGCCCATTTTGGCGCGACACCGCCCGGGCCCATTTTGGCGTGGCACCGCCAGGGCCCATTTAGGCGCGACACTGCCCGGGCCCATTTAGGCGCGACACCGCCCGGGCCCATTTAGGCGCGACACAGCCCGGGCCCATTTAGGCGCGACACAGCCGGTGCCCATTTTGGCGCGACACCGCCCGGGCCCATTTTGGCGCGACACCGCCCGGGCCCATTTTGGCGCGGCACCGCCAGGGCCCATTTAGGCGCCACACTGCCCGGGCCCATTTTGGCGCGACACCGCCCGGGCCCATTATGGCGCGACACCGCCCGCGCCCATTTTGGCGCTGCACCGCCCGGGCCTCCTTTGGCGCGGCACCGCCCGGGCCCATTTTGGCGCGGCACCGCCCGGGCCCATTTGGAGCGGCACCGCCCGGGACCATTTTGGCGCGGCACCGCCCGGGCCCATTTTGGCGCGACACCGCCCGGGACCATTATGGCGCTGCACCGCCCGGGCCTATTTTGGCGCGGCACCGCCCGGGCCCATTTAGGCGCGGCACCGCCCGGGCCCATTTTGGCGCGGCACCGCCAGGACCCATTTAGGCGCGACATTGCCCGGTCCCATTTAGGCGCGACACCGCCCGGGCCCATTTTGGCGCGACACCGCCCAGGCCCATTTTGGCGCGGCACCGCCCGGGCCCATTTTGGCGCGGCACCGCCCGGGCCCATTTTGACGCGACACCGCCAGGGCCCATTTTGGTGCGACACCGCCCGGGCCCATTTAGGCGCGGCACCGCCCGGGCCCATTTTGGCGCGACACCGCCCGGGCCTATTTAGGCGCGACACCGCTCAGGCCCATTTTGGCGCGACACCGCCCCTGCACATTTTGGCGCGGCACCGCCCGGGCCCATTTTGGCGCGGCACCGCCCGGGCCCATTTGGAGCGGCACCGCCCGGGACCATTTTGGCGCGGCACCGCCCGGGCCCATTTTGGCGCGACACCGCCCGGGATCATTATGGCGCTGCACCGCCCGGGCCTATTTTGGCGCGGCACCGCCCGGGCCCATTTAGGCGCGGCACAGCCCGGGCCCATTTTGGCGCGGCACCGCCAGGACCCATTTAGGCGCGACATTGCCCGGTCCCATTTAGGCGCGACACCGCCCGGGCCCATTTTGGCGCGACACCGCCCAGGCCCATTTTGGCGCGGCACCGCCCGGGCCCATTTTGGCGCGGCACCGCCCGGGCCCATTTTGACGCGACACCGCCCGGGGCCATTTTGGCACGGCACCGCCCGGGCCCATTTAGGCGCGACACCGCCCTGGCCCATTTTGGCGCGGCACCGCCCGGGACCATTTAGGCGCGGCACCGCCCGGGCCCATTTTGGCACGGCACCGCCAGGGCCCATTTAGGCGCGACACCGCCAGGGCCCATTTAGGCGCGGCACCGCCCGGGCCGATTTTGGCGCGGCACCGCCCGGGCCCATTTTGGCGCGACACCGCCCGTGCCCATTTTGGTGCGGAACCGTCCGGGCCCATTTTGGCGCGGCACCGCCCGGGCCCATTTAGGCGCAACCGCCCGGGCCCATTTTGGCGTGACACCGCCCGGGCCCATTTTGGCGCGGCACCGCCCGGGCCCATTTAGGCGCGACACTGCCCGGGCCCATTTTGGCGCGACACCGCCCGGGCCCATTTAGGCGCGACACCGCCCGGGCCCATTTTGGCGCGGCACCGCCATGGGCCCATTTAGGCACAACAACGCCCGGGCCCATTTTGGCACGACACCGCCCGGGCCCATTTTGGCACGGCACCGCCCGGGCCCATTTAGGCGCGACACCGCCCGGGCCCATTTTGGGGCGGCACCGCCCGGGCCCGTTTAGGCGCGACACCGCCCGGGCCCATTTAGGCGCGACACCGCCCGGGCCGATTTAGGCGCTAAACCGCCCGGGCCCGTTTTGGCGCGGCACCGCCCGGGCCCATTTAGGCGCGACACCGCCCGGGCCCATTTTGGCGCGGTTCCGCCCGGGCCCATTTTGGCGCGGCACCGCCCAGGCCAATTTTGGCGCGGCACCGCCCGGGCCCATTTTGGCGCGGCACCGCCCGGGCCCATTTAGGCGCGGCACCGCCAGGGCCCATTTAGGCGCGACACCGCCCGGGCCCATTTTGGCGCGGAACCGCCCGGGCCCATTTTGTCGCGGCACCGCCCGGGCCCACTTAGGCGCGGCACCGCCAGGACCCATTTAGGCGCGACATTGCCCGGGCCCATTTAGGCGCGACACCGCCCGGGCCCATTTTGGAGCGACACCGCCCAGGACCATTTTGGCGTGGCACTGCCCGGGCCCATTTTGGCGCGGCACCGCCCGGGCCCATTTTGGAGCGGCACTGCCCGGGCCCATTTTGGCGCGGCACTGCACGGGCCCATTTTGGCGCGACACCGCCCGGGCCCATTTTGGCGCGGTTCCGCCCGGGCCCATTTAGGCGCAGCACCGCCCGGGCCCATTTTGGCGTGGCACCGCCCGGGCCCATTTAGGCGCGACAACGCCCGGGCCCATTTTGGCGCGTCACCGCCCTGGCCCATTGTGGCGCGGCACCGCCAGGGCCAATTTAGGCGCGACACTGCCCGGGACCAATTTGGCGCGGTTCCGCCCGGGCCCATTTTGGCGCGGCACCGCCCGGGCCCCTTTTGGCGCAACACCGCCTGGGCCCATTTAGGCGCGGCACCGCCCGGGCCCATTTAGGCGCGACACCTCCCGGGCCGATTTAGGCGCTACATCGCCCGGGACCATTTTGGCGCAGCACCGCCCGGGCCCATTTAGGCGCGACACCGCCCGGGCCCATTTTGGCGCGACACCGCCCGGGCCAATTTTGGCGCGGCACCGCCCGGGCCCATTTTGGCGCAGCACCGCCTGGGCCCATTTTGGCGCGGCACCGCCAGGGCCCATTTATGCGCGACACCGCCCGGGCCCATTTAGGCGCGGCACCGCCCGGGCCGATTTTGGCGCGGCATCGCCCGGGCCCATTTTGGCGCGGCACCTCCAGGGCCCATTTAGGCGCGGCACCTCCAGGGCCCATTTAGGCGCGACACTGCCCGGGCCCATTTTGGCGCGACACCGCCCGGGCCCATTTTGTCGCGGCACCGCCAGGGCCCATTTTGGCACGGCACCGCCCGGGCCCATTTAGGCGCGACACCGCCCGGGCCCATTTTGGTGCGGCACCGCCCGGGCCCGTTTAGGCGCGACACCGCCCGGGCCCATTTAGGCGCGACACCGCCCGGGCCGATTTAGGCGCTACACCGCCCGGGCCCATTTTGGCGCGGCACCGCCCGGGCCCATTTAGGCGCGACACCGCCCGGGCCCATTTTGGCGCGGTTCCGCCCGGGCCCATTTTGGCGCGGCACCGCTCAGGCCAATTTTAGCGCGGCACCGCCCGGGCCCATTTTGGCGCGGCACCGCCCGGGCCCATTTAGGCGCGGCACCGCCAGGGCCCATTTAGGAGCGACACCGCCCGGGCCCATTTTGGCGCGGAACCGCCCGGGCCCATTTTGTCGCGGCACCGCCCGGGCTCACTTAGGCGCGGCACCGCCAGGACCCATTTAGGCGCGACATTGCCCGGGCCCATTTAGGCGCGACACCGCCCGGGCCCATTTTGGAGCGACACCACCCAGGACCATTTTGGCGCGGCACCGCCCGGGCCCATTTTGGTGCGGCACCGCCCGGGCCCATTTTGGCGCGGCACCGCCCGGGCCCATTTTGGAGCGGCACCGCCCGGGCCCATTTTGGCGCGGCACTGCACGGGCCCCTTTTGGCGCAACACCGCCTGGGCCCATTTGGGCGCGGCACCGCCCGGGCCCATTTAGGCGCGACACCGCCCAGGCCAATTTTGGCGCGACACCGCCCGGGCACATTTTGGCGCGGCACCACCCGGGCCCGTTTAGGCGCGACACCGCCCGGGCCCATTTAGGCGCGACACCTCCCGGGCCGATTTAGGCGCTACATCGCCCGGGACCATTTTGGCGCAGCACCGCCCGGGCCAATTTAGGCGCGACACCGCCCGGGCCCATTTTGGCGCGGCATCGCCCGGGCCCATTTTGGCGCGGCACCTCCAGGGCCCATTTAGGCGCGGCACCTCCAGGGCCCATTTAGGCGCGACACTGCCCGGGCCCATTTTGGCGCGACACCGCCCGGGCCCATTTTGTCGCGGCACCGCCAGGGCCCATTTTGGCACGGCACCGCCCGGGCCCATTTAGGCGCGACACCGCCCGGGCCCATTTTGGTGCGGCACCGCCCGGGCCCGTTTAGGCGCGACACCGCCCGGGCCCATTTAGGCGCGACACCGCCCGGGCCGATTTAGGCGCTACACCGCCCGGGCCCATTTTGGCGCGGCACCGCCCGGGCCCATTTAGGCGCGACACCGCCCGGGCCCATTTTGGCGCGGTTCCGCCCGGGCCCATTTTGGCGCGGCACCGCTCAGGCCAATTTTAGCGCGGCACCGCCCGGGCCCATTTTGGCGCGGCACCGCCCGGGCCCATTTAGGCGCGGCACCGCCAGGGCCCATTTAGGAGCGACACCGCCCGGGCCCATTTTGGCGCGGAACCGCCCGGGCCCATTTTGTCGCGGCACCGCCCGGGCTCACTTAGGCGCGGCACCGCCAGGACCCATTTAGGCGCGACATTGCCCGGGCCCATTTAGGCGCGACACCGCCCGGGCCCATTTTGGAGCGACACCACCCAGGACCATTTTGGCGCGGCACCGCCCGGGCCCATTTTGGTGCGGCACCGCCCGGGCCCATTTTGGCGCGGCACCGCCCGGGCCCATTTTGGAGCGGCACCGCCCGGGCCCATTTTGGCGCGGCACTGCACGGGCCCCTTTTGGCGCAACACCGCCTGGGCCCATTTGGGCGCGGCACCGCCCGGGCCCATTTAGGCGCGACACCGCCCAGGCCAATTTTGGCGCGACACCGCCCGGGCACATTTTGGCGCGGCACCACCCGGGCCCGTTTAGGCGCGACACCGCCCGGGCCCATTTAGGCGCGACACCTCCCGGGCCGATTTAGGCGCTACATCGCCCGGGACCATTTTGGCGCAGCACCGCCCGGGCCAATTTAGGCGCGACACCGCCCGGGCCCATTTTGGCGCGACACCGCCCGGGCCAATTTTGGCACGGCACCGCCCGGGCCCATTTTGGCGCAGCACCGCCTGGGCCCATTTTGGCGCGGCACCGCCAGGGCCCATTTATGCGCGACACCGCCCGGGCCCATTTAGGCGCGGCACCGCCCGGGCCGATTTTGGCGCGGCATCGCCCGGGCCTATTTTGGCGCGGCACCTCCAGGGCCCATTTAGGCGCGGCACCTGCAGGGCCCATTTAGGCGCGACACTGCCCAAGCCCATTTTGGCGCGACACCGCCCGGGCCCATTTTGGCGCGACACCGCCCGGGCCCATTTTGTCGCGGCACCGCCAGGGCCCATTTAGGCGCGACACAGCCCGGGCCCATTTTAGCGCGGCACCGCCAGGGCCCATTTAGGTGCGACACCGCCCGGGCCCATTTTGGCGCGACACCGCCTGGGCCCATTTTGGGTTAGGGTTAGGGTTAGGGTTAGGGTTAGGGTTAGGGTTAGGGTTAGGGTTAGGTTTAGGGTTAGGGTTAGGGTTAGGGTTAGGGTTAGGTTTAGGGTTAGGTTTAGGGTTAGGGTTAGGGTTAGGGTTAGGGTCAGGGTTAGGGTGTACCTCCCCAGAGGACTGAAACCAGCTTGATTATATGCTACAAGAGGCTTGACCACGTAGGTGCAGTATTACCAAGAGACTGAGCGGGATCACCTTCTTCATCTGCAAAGGGTAAGTCTGTGACTACCTCTGTTGGGCCCATTTAGGCGCGGCACCGCCCGGGCCCTTATAGGCAGGACACCGCCCGGGCCCATTTTGGCGCGGCACCGCCCGGGCCCATTTAGGCGCGACACCGCCCGGGCCCATTTTGGCGCGACACCGCCCGGGCCCATTTTGGCGCGGCACCGCCCGGGCCCATTTAGGCGCGACACCGCCCGGGCCCATTTTGGCGCAACACCGCCCGGGCCCATTTTGGCGCGACACCGCCCGGGCCCATTTTGGGTTAGGGTTAGGGTTAGGGTTAGGGTTAGGGTTAGGGTTAGGGTTAGGGGTAGGGTTAGGGTTAAGGTTAGGGTTAGGTTTAGGTTTAGGGTGTACCTCCCCAGTGGACTGAAACCAGCTTGATTATATGCTACAAGAGGCTTGACCACGTAGGTGCAGTATTACCAAGAGACTGAGCGGGATCACCTTCTTCATCTGCAAAGGGTAAGTCTGTGACTACGTCTGTTGGGCCCATTTAGGCGCGGCACCGCCCGGGTCCATTTAGGTGCGGCACCGCCCGGGCCCATTTAGGCGCGACACCGCCCGGGCCCATTTTGGCGCGACACCGCCTCAGGACCATTTTGGCGCTGCACCGCCCGGGCCCATTTTGGCGCGGCACCGCCCGGGCCCATTTAGGCGCGACACCGCCCGGGCCCATTTTGACGCGGCACGGCCAGGGCCCATTTAGGCGCGAAACCGCCCGGGCCCATTTAGGCGCGACACCGCCCGGGCCCATTTTGGCGCGACACCGCCCGGGCCCATTTAGGCGCGACACCGCCCGGGCCCATTTAGGCGCGGCACCGCCCTGGCCGATTTTGGCGCGGCATCGCCTGGGCCCATTTAGGCGCGACACCGCCCAGGCCCATTTTGGCGCGATACCGCCCGGGCCCATTTTGGCGCGACACCGCCCGGGCCCATTTTGGCGCGGCACCGCCCAGGCCCATTTTGGCGCGGCACCGCCCGGGCCCATTTTGGCGCGGCACCGCCCGGGCCCATTTAGGCGCGGCACCGCCCGGGCCGATTTTGGCGCGGCATCGCCCGGGCCCATTTAGGCGCGACACCGCCCGGGCCCATTTTGGCGCGGCACCTCCAGGGCCCATTTAGGCGCGACACTGCCCGGGACCATTTTGGCGCGACACCGCCCGGGCCCATTTAGGCGCGACACCGCCCAGGCCCATTTTGGCGCGGCACCGCCCGGGCCCATTTTGGCGCGACACCGCCCGGGCCCATTTAGGCGCGGCACCGCCCGGGCCCATTTAGGCGCGACACAGCCCGGGCCCATTTAGGCGCGACACAGCCGGTGCCCATTTTGGCGCGACACCGCCCGGGCCCATTTTGGCGCGACACCGCCCGGGCCCATTTTGGCGCGGCACCGCCAGGGCCCATTTAGGCGCGGCACCGCCCGGGCCCATTTAGGCGCGACACAGCCCGGGCCCATTTAGGCGCGACACAGCCGGTGCCCATTTTGGCGCGGCACCGCCCGGGCCCATTTAGGCGCGACACCGCCCAGGCCCATTTTGGGGCTGCACGGCCCGGGCCCATTTAGGCGCGACACCGCCCGGGCCCATTTTGGCGCGGCACCGCCCGGACCCATTTTGGTGCGGCACCGCCCGGGCCCATTTAGGCGCGACACCGCCCAGGTCAATTTTGGCGCGACACCGCCCGGGCCCATTTTGGCGCGACACCGCCCGGGCCCATTTTGGCGCGGCACCGCCCAGGCCCATTTTGGCGCGGCACCGCCCGGGCCCATTTTGGCGCGGCACCGCCAGGGCCCATTTAGGCGCGACACCGCCCGGGACCATTTGGGCGCGGCACCGCCCGGGCCGATTTTGGCGCGACACCGCCCGGGCCCATTTAGGCGCGACACCGCCCGGGCCCATTTTGGCGCGGCACCGCCAGGGCCCATTTGGAGCGGCACCGCTCAGGCCCATTTTGGCGCGACACCGCCCGGGCCCAGTTTGGCGCGTCACCGCCCGGGCCCATTTGGAGCGGCACCGCCCGGGACCATTTTGGCGCGGCACCGCCCGGGCCCATTTTGGCGCGACACCGCCCGGGACCATTATGGCGCTGCACCGCCCGGGCCTATTTTGGCGCGGCACCGCCCGGGCCCATTTAGGCGCGGCACCGCCCGGGCCCATTTTGGCGCGGCACCGCCAGGACCCATTTAGGTGCGACATTGCCCAGTCCCATTTAGGCGCGACACCGCCCAGGCCCATTTTGGCGCGGCACCGCCCGGGCCCATTTTGGCGCGACACCGCCCGGGCCCATTTAGGCGCGGCACCGCCCGGGCCCATTTAGGCGCGACACAGCCCGGGCCCATTTAGGCGCGACACAGCCGGTGCCCATTTTGGCGCGACACCGCCCGGGCCCATTTTGGCGCGACACCGCCCGGGCCCATTTTGGCGCGGCACCGCCAGGGCCCATTTAGGCGCGACACTGCCCGGGCCCATTTAGGCGCGACACCGCCCGGGCCCATTATGGCGCGACACCGCCCGCGCCCATTTTGGCGCGACACCGCCCGGGCCCATTTTGGCGCGGCACCGCCCGGGCCCATTTAGGCGCGACACCGCCCAGGCCCATTTTGGGGCTGCACGGCCCGGGCCCATTTAGGCGCGACACCGCCCGGGCCCATTTTGGCGCGGCACCGCCCGGACCCATTTTGGTGCGGCACCGCCCGGGCCCATTTAGGCGCGACACCGCCCAGGTCAATTTTGGCGCGACACCGCCCGGGCCCATTTTGGCGCGACACCGCCCGGGCCCATTTTGGCGCGGCACCGCCCAGGCCCATTTTGGCGCGGCACCGCCCAGGCCCATTTTGGCGCGGCACCGCCCGGGCCCATTTTGGCGCGGCACCGCCAGGGCCCATTTAGGCGCGACACCGCCCGGGACCATTTGGGCGCGGCACCGCCCGGGCCGATTTTGGCGCGACACCGCCCGGGCCCATTTAGGCGCGACACCGCCCGGGCCCATTTTGGCGCGGCACCGCCAGGGCCCATTTGGAGCGGCACCGCTCAGGCCCATTTTGGCGCGACACCGCCCGGGCCCAGTTTGGCGCGTCACCGCCCGGGCCCATTTGGAGCGGCACCGCCCGGGACCATTTTGGCGCGGCACCGCCCGGGCCCATTTTGGCGCGACACCGCCCGGGACCATTATGGCGCTGCACCGCCCGGGCCTATTTTGGCGCGGCACCGCCCGGGCCCATTTAGGCGCGGCACCGCCCGGGCCCATTTTGGCGCGGTACCGCCAGGACCCATTTAGGTGCGACATTGCCCAGTCCCATTTAGGCGCGACACCGCCCGGGCCCATTTTGGCGCGACACCGCCCAGGCCCATTTTGGCGCGGCACCGCCCGGGCCCATTTTGGCGCGGCACCGACCGGGCCCATTTTGACGCGACACCGCCAGGGCCCATTTTGGTGCGACACCGCCCGGGCCCATTTAGGCGCGGCACCGCCCGGGCCCATTTTGGCGCGACACCGCCCGGGCCTATTTAGGTGCGACACCGCTTAGGCCCATTTTGGCGCGACACCGCCCGGGCCCATTTTGGCGCGGTACCGCCCGGGCCCATTTTGTCGCGGCACCGCCCGGGCCCATTTGGAGCGGCACCGCCCGGGACCATTTTGGCGCGGCACCGCCCGGGCCCATTTTGGCGCGACACCGCCCGGGCCCATTTTGGCGCGGCACCGCCCGGGCCCATTAAGGCGCGACACCGCCCGGGCCCATTTAGGCGCGGCACCGCCCGGGCCCATTTAAGCGCGGCACCGCCCGGGCCCATTTTGGCGCTACACCGCCCGGGCCCATTTCGGCGCGGCACCGCCCGGGCCCATTTAGGCGCGACACCGCCCGGGCCCATTTTGGGGCAGCACGGCCCGGGCCCATTTAGGCGCGACACCGCCCGGGCCCATTTAGGCACGACACCGCCCGGGCCCATTTAGGCGCGGCACCGCCCGGGCCGATTTTGGCGCGGCATCGCCCGGGCCCATTTAGGCGCGACACCGCCCAGGCCCATTTTGGCGCGATACCGCCCGGGCCCATTTTGGCGCGACACCGCCCGGGCCCATTTTGGCGCGGCACCGCCCAGGCCCATTTTGGCACGGCACCGCCCGGGCCCATTTTGGCGCGGCACCGCCCGGGCCCATTTAGGCGCGGCACCGCCCGGGCCGATTTTGGCGCGGCATCGCCCGGGCCCATTTAGGCGCGACACCGCCCGGGCCCATTTTGGCGCGGCACCTCTAGGGCCCATTTAGGCGCGACACTGCCCGGGACCATTTTGGCGCGACACAGCCCGGGCCCATTTAGGCGCGACACAGCCGGTGCCCATTTTGGCGCGACACCGCCCGGGCCCATTTTGGCGCGACACCGCCCGGGCCCATTTTGGCGCGGCACCGCCAGGGCCCATTTAGGCGCGACACTGCCCGGGCCCATTTAGGCGCGACACCGCCCGGGCCCATTATGGCGCGACACCGCCCGCGCCCATTTTGGCGCGACACCGCCCGGGCCCATTTTGGCGCGGCACCGCCCGGGCCCATTTTGGCGCGGCACCGCCCGGGACCATTTAGGCGCGGCACCGCCCGGGCCCATTTTGGCACGGCACCGCCAGGGCCCATATAGGCGCGACACCGCCAGGGCCCATTTAGGCGCGGCACCGCCCGGGCCGATTTTGGCGCGGCACCGCCCGGGCCCATTTTGGCGCGACACCGCCCGTGCCCATTTTGGTGCGGAACCGTCCGGGCCCATTTTGGCGCGGCACCGCCCGGGCCCATTTAGGCGCAACCGCCCGGGCCCATTTTGGCGTGACACCGCCCGGGCCCATTTTGGCGGGGCACCGCCCGGGCCCATTTAGGCGCGACACCGCCCGGGCCCGTTTTGGCGCGACACCGCCCGGGCCCATTTAGGCGCGACACCGCCTGGGCCCATTTTGGCGCGGTTCCGCCCGGGCCCATTTTGGCGCGGCACCGCCCAGGCCAATTTTGGCGCGGCACCGCCCGGGCCAATTTTGGCGCGGCACCGCCCAGGCCCATTTAGGCGCGGCACCGCCAGGGCCCATTTAGGCGCGACACCGCCCGGGCCCATTTTGGCGCGGAACCGCCCGGGCCCATTTTGTCGCGGCACCGCCCGGGCCCACTTAGGCGCGGCACCGCCAGGACCCATGTAGGCGCGACATTGCCCGGGCCCATTTAGGCGCGACACCGCCCGGGCCCATTTTGGAGCGACACCGCCCAGGACCATTTTGGCGCGGCACCGCCTGGGCCCATTTTGGCGCGGCACCGCCCGGGCCCATTTTGGAGCGGCACCGCCCGGGCCCATTTTGGCGCGGCACTGCACGGGCCCATTTTGGCGCGACACCGCCCGGGCCCATTTTGGCGCGGTTCCGCCCGGGCCCATTTAGGCGCAGCACCGCCCGGGCCCATTTTGGCGTGGCACCGCCCGGGCCCATTTAGGCGCGACAACGCCCGGGCCCATTTTGGCGCGGCACCGCCCGGGCCCATTTAGGCGCGACACCGCCCGGGCCCATTTTGGCGCGACACCGCCCGGGCCAATTTTGGCGCGGCACCGCCCGGGCCCATTTTGGCGCAGCACCGCCTGGGCCCATTTTGGCGCGGCACCGCCAGGGCCCATTTATGCGCGACACCGCCCGGGCCCATTTAGGCGCGGCACCGCCCGGGCCGATTTTGGCGCGGCATCGCCCGGGCCCATTTTGGCGCGGCACCTCCAGGGCCCATTTAGGCGCGGCACCTCCAGGGCCCATTTAGGCGCGACACTGCCCGGGCCCATTTTGGCGCGACACCGCCCGGGCCCATTTTGGCGCGACACCGCCCGGGCCCATTTTGTCGCGGCACCGCCAGGGCCCATTTTGGCACGGCACCGCCCGGGCCCATTTAGGCGCGACACCGCCCGGGCCCATTTTGGTGCGGCACCGCCCGGGCCCGTTTAGGCGCGACACCGCCCGGGCCCATTTAGGCGCGACACCGCCCGGGCCGATTTAGGCGCTACACCGCCCGGGCCCATTTTGGCGCGGCACCGCCCGGGCCCATTTAGGCGCGACACCGCCCGGGCCCATTTTGGCGCGGTTCCGCCCGGGCCCATTTTGGCGCGGCACCGCTCAGGCCAATTTTGGCGCGGCACCGCCCGGGCCCATTTTGGCGTGGCACCGCCCGGGCCCATTTAGGCGCGGCACCGCCAGGGCCCATTTAGGCGCGACACCGCCCGGGCCCATTTTGGCGCGGAACCGCCCGGGCCCATTTTGTCGCGGCACCGCCCGGGCCCACTTAGGCGCGGCACCGCCAGGACCCATTTAGGCGCGACATTGCCCGGGCCCATTTAGGCGCGACACCGCCCGGGCCCATTTTGGAGCAACACCACCCAGGACCATTTTGGCGCGGCACCGCCCGGGCCCATTTTGGTGCGGCACCGCCCGGGCCCATTTTGGCGCGGCACCGCCCGGGCCCATTTTGGAGCGGCACCGCCCGGGCCCATTTTGGCGCGGCACTGCACGGGCCCATTTTGGCGCGACACCGCCCGGGCCCATTTTGGCGCGACACCGCCCGGGCCCATTTTGGCGCGGTTCCGCCCGGGCCCATTTAGGCGCAGCACCGCCCGGGCCCATTTTGGCGTGGCACCGCCCGGGCCCATTTAGGCGCGACAACGCCCGGGCCCATTTTGGCGCGTCACCGCCCTGGCCCATTTTGGCGCGGCACCGCCAGGGCCAATTTAGGCGCGACACTGCCCGGGACCATTTTGGCGCGGTTCCGCCCGGGCCCATTTTGGCGCGGCACCGCCTGGGCCCATTTTGGCGCGGCACCGCCAGGGCCCATTTAGGCGCGACACCTCCCGGGCCGATTTAGGCGCTACATCGCCCGGGACCATTTTGGCGCAGCACCGCCCGGGCCCATTTAGGCGCGACACCGCCCGGGCCCATTTTGGCGCGACACCGCCCGGGCCAATTTTGGCGCGGCACCGCCCGGGCCCATTTTGGCGCAGCACCGCCTGGGCCCATTTTGGCGCGGCACCGCCAGGGCCCATTTATGCGCGACACCGCCCGGGCCCATTTAGGCGCGGCACCGCCCGGGCCGATTTTGGCGCGGCATCGCCCGGGCCCATTTTGGCGCGGCACCTCCAGGGCCCATTTAGGCGCGGCACCTCCAGGGCCCATTTAGGCGCGACACTGCCCAAGCCCATTTTGGCGCGACACCGCCCGGGCCCATTTTGGCGCGACACCGCCCGGGCCCATTTTGTCGCGGCACCGCCAGGGCCCATTTAGGCGCGACACAGCCCGGGCCCATTTTAGCGCGGCACCGCCAGGGCCCATTTAGGCGCGACACCGCCCGGGCCCATTTTGGCGCGACACCGCCTGGGCCCATTTTGGGTTAGGGTTAGGGTTAGGGTTAGGGTTAGGGTTAGGGTTAGGGTTAGGGTTAGGTTTAGGGTTAGGGTTAGGGTTAGGGTTAGGGTTAGGTTTAGGGTTAGGTTTAGGGTTAGGGTTAGGGTTAGCGTTAGGGTCAGGGTTAGGGTGTACCTCCCCAGAGGACTGAAACCAGCTTGATTATATGCTACAAGAGGCTTGACCACGTAGGTGCAGTATTACCAAGAGACTGAGCGGGATCACCTTCTTCATCTGCAAAGGGTAAGTCTGTGACTACCTCTGTTGGGCC
>CM072293.1:1950000-1965000 GCA_036873955.1 Mergus octosetaceus | reverse complement strand
CGGGCCCATTTTGGTGCGGCACCGCCCGGGCCCATTTTGGCGCGGCACCGCCCGGGCCCATTTTGGCGCGGCACCGCCAGGACCCATTTAGGCGCAACATTGCCCAGGCCCATTTAGGCGCGACACCGCCCGGGCCCATTTTGGCGCGACACCGCCCAGGCCCATTTTGGCGCCGCACCGCCCAGGCCCATTTTGGCGCGGCACCGCCCGGGCCCATTTTGGCGCGGCACCGCCCAGGCCCATTTTGGCACGGCACCGCCCGGGCCCATTTTGGCGCGGCACCGCCCGGGCCCATTTAGGCGCGGCACCGCCCGGGCCGATTTTGGCGCGGCATCGCCCGGGCCCATTTAGGCGCGACACCGCCCGGGCCCATTTTGGCGCGGCACCTCTAGGGCCCATTTAGGCGCGACACTGCCCGGGACCATTTTGGCGCGACACAGCCCGGGCCCATTTAGGCGCGACACAGCCGGTGCCCATTTTGGCGCGACACCGCCCGGGCCCATTTTGGCGCGACACCGCCCGGGCCCATTTTGGCGCGGCACCGCCAGGGCCCATTTAGGCGCGACACTGCCCGGGCCCATTTAGGCGCGACACCGCCCGGGCCCATTATGGCGCGACACCGCCCGCGCCCATTTTGGCGCGACACCGCCCGGGCCCATTTTGGCGCGGCACCGCCCGGGCCCATTTAGACGCGACACCGCCCAGGCCCATTTTGGGGCTGCACGGCCCGGGCCCATTTAGGCGCGACACCGCCCGGGCCCATTTTGGCGCGGCACCGCCCGGACCCATTTTGGTGCGGCACCGCCCGGGCCCATTTAGGCGCGACACCGCCCAGGTCAATTTTGGCGCGACACCGCCCGGGCCCATTTTGGCGCGACACCGCCCGGGCCCATTTTGGCGCGGCACCGCCCAGGCCCATTTTGGCGCGGCACCGCCCGGGCCCATTTTGGCGCGGCACCGCCAGGGCCCATTTAGGCGCGACACCGCCCGGGACCATTTGGGCGCGGCACCGCCCGGGCCGATTTTGGCGCGACACCGCCCGGGCCCATTTAGGCGCGACACCGCCCGGGCCCATTTTGGCGCGGCACCGCCAGGGCCCATTTGGAGCGGCACCGCTCAGGCCCATTTTGGCGCGACACCGCCCGGGCCCATTTTGGCGCGTCACCGCCCGGGCCAATTTGGAGCGGCACCGCCCAGGACCATTTTGGCGCGGCACCGCCCGGGCCCATTTTGGCGCGACACCGCCCGGGACCATTATGGCGCTGCACCGCCCGGGCCTATTTTGGCGCGGCACCGCCCGGGCCCATTTAGGCGCGGCACCGCCCGGGCCCATTTTGGCGCGGCACCGCCAGGACCCATTTAGGTGCGACATTGCCCGGTCCCATTTAGGCGCGACACCGCCCGGGCCCATTTTGGCGCGACACCGCCCAGGCCCATTTTGGCGCGGCACCGCCCGGGCCCATTTTGGCGCGGCACCGACCGGGCCCATTTTGACGCGACACCGCCAGGGCCCATTTTGGTGCGACACCGCCCGGGCCCATTTAGGCGCGGCACCGCCCGGGCCCATTTTGGCGCGGTACCGCCCGGGCCCATTTTGGCGCGGCACCGCCCGGGCCCATTTGGAGCGGCACCGCCCGGGACCATTTTGGCGCGGCACCGCCCGGGCCCATTTTGGCGCGACACCGCCCGGGCCCATTTTGGCGCGGCACCGCCCGGGCCCATTTTGGCGCGGCACCGCCAGGGCCCATTTAGGCGCGGCACCGCCCGGGGCCGATTTTGGCGCGGCATCGCCCGGGCCCATTTAGGCGCGACTCCGCCCGGGCCCATTTTGGCGCGGCACCTCCAGGGCCCATTTAGGCGCGACACTGCCCGGGACCATTTTGGCGCGACACCGCCCGGGCCCATTTAGGCGCGACACCGCCCCGGCCCATTTTGGCGCGGCACCGCCCGGGCCCATTTTGGCGCGACACCGCCCGGGCCCTTTTATGCGCGGCACCGCCCGGGCCCATTTAGGCGCGACACCGCCCGGGCCCATTTAGGCACGGCACCGCCCGGGCCCATTTAGGCGCAACACAGCCCGGGCCCATTTAGGCGCGACACAGCCGGTGCCCATTTTGGCGCGACACCGCCCGGGCCCATTTTGGCGCGACACCGCCCGGGCCCATTTTGGCGCGGCACCGCCAGGGCCCATTTAGGCGCGACACTGCCCGGGCCCATTTAGGCGCGACACCGCCCGCGCCCATTTTGGCGCGACACCGCCCGGGCCCATTTTGGCGCGGCACCGCCCGGGCCCATTTAGGCGCGACACCGCCCGGGCCCATTTTGGGGCAGCACGGCCCGGGCCCATTTAGGCGCGACACCGCCCGGGCCCATTTTGGCGCGGCACCACCCGGACCCATTTTGGTGCGGCACCGCCCGGGCCCATTTTGGGGCAGCACGGCCCGGGCCCATTTAGGCGCGACACCGCCCGGGCCCATTTAGGCGCGACACCGCCCGGGCCCATTTAGGCGCGGCACCGCCCGGGCCGATTTTGGCGCGGCATCGCCCGGGCCCATTTAGGCGCGACACCGCCCAGGCCCATTTTGGCGCGGCACCGCCCGGGCCCATTTTGGCGCAGCACCGCCTGGGCCCATTTTGGCGCGGCACCGCCAGGGCCCATTTATGCGCGACACCGCCCGGGCCCATTTAGGCGCGGCACCGCCCGGGCCGATTTTGGCGCGGCATCGCCCGGGCCCATTTTGGCGCGGCACCTCCAGGGCCCATTTAGGCGCGGCACCTCCAGGGCCCATATAGGCGCGACACTGCCCGGGCCCATTTTGGCGCGACACGGCCCGGGCCCATTTTGGCGCGACACCGCCCGGGCCCATTTTGTCGCGGCACCGCCAGGGCCCATTTTGGCACGGCACCGCCCGGGCCCATTTAGGCGCGACACCGCCCGGGCCCATTTTGGTGCGGCACCGCCCGGGCCCGTTTAGGCGCGACACCGCCCGGGCCCGTTTAGGCGCGACACCGCCCGGGCCGATTTAGGCGCTACACCGCCCGGGCCCATTTTGGCGCGGCACCGCCCGGGCCCATTTAGGCGCGACACCGCCCGGGCCCATTTTGGCGCGGTTCCGCCCGGGCCCATTTTGGCGAGGCACCGCTCAGGCCAATTTTGACGCGGCACCGCCCGGGCCCATTTTGGCGCGGCACCGCCCGGGCCCATTTAGGCGCGGCACCGCCAGGGCCCATTTAGGCGCGACACCGCCCGGGCCCATTTTGGCGCCTAACCGCCCGGGCCCATTTTGTCGCGGCACCGCCCGGGCCCACTTAGGCGCGGCACCGCCAGGACCCATTTAGGCGCGACATTGCCCGGGCCCATTTAGGCGCGACACCGCCCGGGCCCATTTTGGAGCGACACCACCCAGGACCATTTTGGCGCGGCACCGCCCGGGCCCATTTTGGTGCGGCACCGCCCGGGCCCATTTTGGCGCGGCACCGCCCGGGCCCATTTTGGAGCGGCACCGCCCGGGCCCATTTTGGCGCGGCACTGCACGGGCCCATTTTGGCGCGACACCGCCCGGGCCCATTTTGGCGCGGGTCCGCCCGGGCCCATTTAGGCGCAGCACCGCCCGGGCCCATTTTGGCGTGGCACCGCCCGGGCCCATTTAGGCGCGACAACGCCCGGGCCCATTTTGGCGCGTCACCGCCCTGGCCCATTTTGGCGCGGCACCGCCAGGGCCAATTTAGGCGCGACACTGCCCGGGACCATTTTGGCGCGGTTCCGCCCGGGCCCATTTTGGCGCGGCACCGCCCGGGCCCCTTTTGGAGCAACACCGCCTAGGCCCATTTAGGCGCGGCACCGCCCGGGCCCATTTAGGCGCGACACCGCCCAGGCCAATTTTGGCGCGACACCGCCCGGGCACATTTTGGCGCGGCACCACCAGGGCCCGTTTAGGCGCGACACTGCCCGGGCCCATTTTGGCGCGACACCTCCCGGGCCGATTTAGGCGCTACATCGCCCGGGACCATTTTGGCGCAGCACCGCCCGGGCCCATTTAGGCGCGACACCGCCCGGGCCCATTTTGGCGCGACACCGCCCGGGCCAATTTTGGCGCGGCACCGCCCGGGCCCATTTTGGCGCAGCACCGCCTGGGCCCATTTTGGCGCGGCACCGCCAGGGCCCATTTATGCGCGACACCGCCCGGGCCCATTTAGGCGCGGCACCGCCCGGGCCGATTTTGGCGCGGCATCGCCCGGGCCCATTTTGGCGCGGCACCTCCAGGGCCCATTTAGGCGCGGCACCTCCAGGGCCCATTTAGGCGCGACACTGCCCAAGCCCATTTTGGCGCGACACCGCCCGGGCCCATTTTGGCGCGACACCGCCCGGGCCCATTTTGTCGCGGCACCGCCAGGGCCCATTTAGGCGCGACACAGCCCGGGCCCATTTTAGCGCGGCACCGCCAGGGCCCATTTAGGCGCGACACCGCCCGGGCCCATTTTGGCGCGACACCGCCTGGGCCCATTTTGGGTTAGGGTTAGGGTTAGGGTTAGGGTTAGGGTTAGGGTTAGGGTTAGGGTTAGGGTTAGGTTTAGGGTTAGGGTTAGGGTTAGGGTTAGGGTTAGGTTTAGGGTTAGGTTTAGGGTTAGGGTTAGGGTTAGGGTCAGGGTTAGGGTGTACCTCCCCAGAGGACTGAAACCAGCTTGATTATATGCTACAAGAGGCTTGACCACGTAGGTGCAGTATTACCAAGAGACTGAGCGGGATCACCTTCTTCATCTGCAAAGGGTAAGTCTGTGACTACCTCTGTTGGGCCCATTTGGGCGCGGCACCGCCCGGGCCCTTATAGGCAGGACACCGCCCGGGCCCATTTTGGCGCGGCACCGCCCGGGCCCATTTAGGCGCGACACCGCCCGGGCCCATTTTGGCGCGACACCGCCCGGGCCCATTTTGGCGCGGCACCGCCCGGGCCCATTTAGGCGCGACACCGCCCGGGCCCATTTTGGCGCGACACCGCCCGGGCCCATTTTGGGTTAGGGTTAGGGTTAGGGTTAGGGTTAGGGTTAGGGTTAGGGTTAGGGGTAGGGTTAGGGTTAAGGTTAGGGTTAGGTTTAGGTTTAGGGTGTACCTCCCCAGTGGACTGAAACCAGCTTGATTATATGCTACAAGAGGCTTGACCACGTAGGTGCAGTATTACCAAGAGACTGAGCGGGATCACCTTCTTCATCTGCAAAGGGTAAGTCTGTGACTACCTCTGTTGGGCCCATTTAGGCGCGGCACCGCCCGGGTCCATTTAGGTGCGGCACCGCCCGGGCCCATTTAGGCGCGACACCGCCCGGGACCATTTTGGCGCGGCACCGCCCGGGCCCATTTTGGCGCGGCACCGCCCGGGCCCATTTAGGCGCGACACCGCCCGGGCCCATTTTGGCGCGACACCGCCTCAGGACCATTTTGGCGCTGCACCGCCCGGGCCCATTTTGGCGCGGCACCGCCCGGGCCCATTTAGGCGCGACACCGCCCGGGCCCATTTTGACGCGACACGGCCAGGGCCCATTTAGGCGCGAAACCGCCCGGGCCCATTTAGGCGCGACACCGCCCGGGCCCATTTTGGCGCGACACCGCCCAGGCCCATTTTGGCGCGACACCGCCCGGGCCCATTTTGGCGCGGCACCGCCCGGGCCCATTTAGGCGCGACACCGCCCGAGCCCATTTTGGGGCAGCACCGCCCGGACCCATTTTGGCGCGGCACCGCCCGGGCCCATTTTGGCGCGGCACCGCCCGGGCCCATTAAGGCGCGACACCGCCCGGGCCCATTTAGGCGCGACACCGCCCGAGCCCATTTTGGGGCAGCACCGCCCGGACCCATTTTGGCGCGGCACCGCCAGGGCCCATTTAGGCGCGACACCGCCCGGGACCATTTGGGCGCGGCACCGCCCGGGCCGATTTTGGCGCGACACCGCCCGGGACCATTTAGGCGCGACACCGCCCGGGCCCATTTTGGCGCGGCACCGCCAGGGCCCATTTGGAGCGGCACCGCTCAGGCCCATTTTGGCGCGACACCGCCCGGGCCCATTTTGGCGCGTCACCCCCCGGGCCCATTTGGAGCGGCACCGCCCGGGACCATTTTGGCGCGGCACCGCCCGGGCACATTTTGGCGCGACACCGCCCGGGACCATTATGGCGCTGCACCGCCCGGGCCTATTTTGGCGCTGCACCGCCCGGGCCCATTTTGGAGCGGCACCGCCCGGGCCCATTTAGGCGCGGCACCGCCCGGGCCCATTTTGGCGGGAAACCGCCCGGGCCCATTTTGGCGCGGCACCGCCCAGGCCCATTTAGGCGCGGCACCGCCCGGGCCCATTTTGGCGCGGCACCGCCCGGGCCCATTTAGGCGCGACACCGCCCGGGCCCATTTTGGCACGGCACCGCCCGGGCCCATTTAGGCGCGGCACCCCCAAGGCCCATTTTGGCGCAACACCGCCCGGGCCCATTTAGGCGGGGCACCGCCCGGGCCCATTTAAGCTCGGCACGGCTTGGGCCCATTTTGGCGTGACACCGCCCGGGCCCATTTAGGCGTGGCACCGCCCGGGCCCATTTTGGCGTAGCACCGCCCGGGCCCATTTTGGCGCGACACCGCCCGGGCCCATTTTGGCGCGGCACCGCCCGGGACAATTTTGGCGCGACACCGCCCGGGCCCATTTTGGCGCGGCACCGCCCGGGACAATTTTGGCGCGGCACCGCCCGGGCCCATTTAGGCGCGGCACCGCCCAGGCCCATTTTGGCGCGGCACCGCCCGGGCCCATTTTGGCGCGACACCGCCCGGGCCCATTTAGGCGCGGCACCGCCCGGGCCCATTTAGGCGCGACACAGCCCGGGCCCATTTAGGCGCGACACAGCCGGTGCCCATTTTGGCGCGACACCGCCCGGGCCCATTTTGGCGCGGCACCGGCAGGGCCCATTGAGGCGCGACATTACCCGGGCCCATTTAGGCGCGACACCGCCCGGGCCCATTATGGCGCGACACCGCCCGCGCCCATTTTGGCGCGACACCGCCCGGGCCCATTTTGGCGCGGCACCGCCCGGGCCCATTTAGGCGCGACACCTCCCGGGCCCATTTTGGGGCTGCACGGCCCGGGCCCATTTAGGCGCGACACCGCCCGGGCCCATTTTGGCGCGGCACCGCCCGGGCCCATTTTGGCGCGGCACCGCCCGGGCCCATTTTGGCGCGGCACCGCCAGGAACCATTTAGGCGCGACATTGCCCAGGCCCATTTAGGCGCGACACCGCCCGGGCCCATTTTGGCGCGACACCGCCCAGGCCCATTTTGGCGCCACACCGCCCGGGCCCATTTTGGCGCGGCACCGCCCGGGCGCATTTTGGCGCATCACCGCCCGGGCCCATTTTGGCGCGACACCGCCCGGGCCCATTTCGGCGCGGCACCGCCCGGGCCCATTTAGGCGCGACACCGCCCGGGCCCATTTTGGGGCAGCACGGCCCGGGCCCATTTAGGCGCGACACCGCCCGGGCCCATTTAGGCGCGGCACCGCCCGGGCCGATTTTGGCGCGGCATCGCCCGGGCCCATTTAGGCGCGACACCGCCCAGGCCCATTTTGGCGCGATACCGCCCGGGCCCATTTTGGCGCGACACCGCCCGGGCCCATTTTGGCGCGGCACCGCCCAGGCCCATTTTGGCGCGGCACCGCCCGGGCCCATTTTGGCGCGGCACCGCCCGGGCCCATTTAGGCGCGGCACCGCCCGCGCCGATTTTGGCGCGGCATCGCCCGGGCCCATTTAGGCGCGACACCGCCCGGGCCCATTTTGGCGCGGCACCTCCAGGGCCCATTTAGGCGCGACACTGCCCGGGACCATTTTGGCGCGACACCGCCCGGGCCCATTTAGGCGCGACACCGCCCAGGCCCATTTTGGCGCGGCACCGCCCGGGCCCATTTTGGCGCGACACCGCCCGGGCCCATTTAGGCGCGGCACCGCCCGGGCCCATTTAGGCGCGACACAGCCCGGGCCCATTTAGGCGCGACACAGCCGGTGCCCATTTTGGCGCGACACCGCCCGGGCCCATTTTGGCGCGACACTGCCCGGGCCCATTTTGGCGCGGCACCGCCAGGGCCCATTGAGGCGCGACATTGCCCGGGCCCATTTAGGCGCGACACCGCCCGGGCCCATTATGGCGCGACACCGCCCGCGCCCATTTTGGCGCGACACCGCCCGGGCCCATTTTGGCGCGGCACCGCCCTTGCCCATTTAGGCGCGACACCGCCCGGGCCCATTTTGGGGCTGCACGGCCCGGGCCCATTTAGGCGCGACACCGCCCGGGCCCATTTTGGCGCGGCACCGCCCGGACCCATTTTGGTGCGGCACCGCCCGGGCCCATTTAGGCGCGACACCGCCCAGGTCAATTTTGGCGCGACACCGCCCGGGCCCATTTTGGCGCGACACCGCCCGGGCCCATTTTGGCGCGGCACCGCCTAGGCCCATTTTGGCGCGGCACCGCCCGGGCCCATTTTGGCGCAGCACCGCCAGGGCCCATTTAGGCGCGACACCGCCCGGGACCATTTGGGTGCGGCACCGCCCGGGCCGATTTTGGCGCGACACCGCCCGGGACCATTTAGGCGCGACACCGCCCGGGCCCATTTTGGCGCGGCACCGCCAGGGCCCATTTGGAGCGGCACCGCTCAGGCCCATTTTGGCGCGACACCGCCCGGGCCCATTTTGGCGCGTCACCCCCCGGGCCCATTTGGAGCGGCACCGCCCGGGACCATTTTGGCGCGGCACCGCCCGGGCACATTTTGGCGCGACACCGCCCGGGACCATTATGGCGCTGCACCGCCCGGGCCTATTTTGGCGCGGCACCGCCCGGGCCCATTTTGGAGCGGCACCGCCCGGGCCCATTTAGGCGCGGCACCGCCCGGGCCCATTTTGGCGGGAAACCGCCCGGGCCCATTTTGGCGCGGCACCGCCCAGGCCCATTTAGGCGCGGCACCGCCCGGGCCCATTTTGGCGCGGCACCGCCCGGGCCCATTTAGGCGCGACACCGCCCGGGCCCATTTTGGCACGGCACCGCCCGGGCCCATTTAGGCGCGGCACCCCCAAGGCCCATTTTGGCGCGACACCGCCCGGGCCCATTTAGGCGGGGCACCGCCCGGGCCCATTTAAGCTCGGCACGGCTTGGGCCCATTTTGGCGTGACACCGCCCGGGCCCATTTAGGCGTGGCACCGCCCGGGCCCATTTTGGCGTAGCACCGCCCGGGCCCATTTTGGCGCGACACCGCCCGGGCCCATTTTGGCGCGGCACCGCCCGGGACAATTTTGGCGCGACACCGCCCGGGCCCATTTTGGCGCGGCACCGCCCGGGACAATTTTGGCGCGGCACCGCCCGGGCCCATTTAGGCGCGGCACCGCCCAGGCCCATTTTGGCGCGGCACCGCCCGGGCCCATTTTGGCGCGACACCGCCCGGGCCCATTTAGGCGCGGCACCGCCCGGGCCCATTTAGGCGCGACACAGCCCGGGCCCATTTAGGCGCGACACAGCCGGTGCCCATTTTGGCGCGACACCGCCCGGGCCCATTTTGGCGCGACACCGCCCGGGCCCATTTTGGCGCGGCACCGGCAGGGCCCATTGAGGCGCGACATTGCCCGGGCCCATTTAGGCGCGACACCGCCCGGGCCCATTATGGCGCGACACCGCCCGCGCCCATTTTGGCGCGACACCGCCCGGGCCCATTTTGGCGCGGCACCGCCCGGGCCCATTTAGGCGCGACACCTCCCGGGCCCATTTTGGGGCTGCACGGCCCGGGCCCATTTAGGCGCGACACCGCCCGGGCCCATTTTGGCGCGGCACCGCCCGGACCCATTTTGGTGCGGCACCGCCCGGGCCCATTTAGGCGCGACACCGCCCAGGTCAATTTTGGCGCGACACCGCCCGGGCCCATTTTGGCGCGACACCGCCCGGGCCCATTTTGGCGCGGCACCGCCTAGGCCCATTTTGGCGCGGCACCGCCCGGGCCCATTTTGGCGCGGCACCGCCAGGGCCCATTTAGGCGCGACACCGCCCGGGACCATTTGGGCGCGGCACCGCCCGGGCCGATTTCGGCGCGACACCGCCCGGGACCATTTAGGCGCGACACCGCCCGGGCCCATTTTGGCGCGGCACCGCCAGGGCCCATTTGGAGCGGCACCGCTCAGGCCCATTTTGGCGCGACACCGCCCGGGCCCATTTTGGCGCGTCACCCCCCGGGCCCATTTGGAGCGGCACCGCCCGGGACCATTTTGGCGCGGCACCGCCCGGGCACATTTTGGCGCGACACCGCCCGGGACCATTATGGCGCTGCACCGCCCGGGCCTATTTTGGCGCGGCACCGCCCGGGCCCATTTTGGAGCGGCACCGCCCGGGCCCATTTAGGCGCGGCACCGCCCGGGCCCATTTTGGCGGGAAACCGCCCGGGCCCATTTTGGCGCGGCACCGCCCAGGCCCATTTAGGCGCGGCACCGCCCGGGCCCATTTTGGCGCGGCACCGCCCGGGCCCATTTAGGCGCGACACCGCCCGGGCCCATTTTGGCACGGCACCGCCCGGGCCCATTTAGGCGCGGCACCCCCAAGGCCCATTTTGGCGCGACACCGCCCGGGCCCATTTAGGCGGGGCACCGCCCGGGCCCATTTAAGCTCGGCACGGCTTGGGCCCATTTTGGCGTGACACCGCCCGGGCCCATTTAGGCGTGACACCGCCCGGGCCCATTTAGGCGCGGCACCCCCAAGGCCCATTTTGGCGCGACACCGCCCGGGCCCATTTAGGCGGGGCACCGCCCGGGCCCATTTAAGCTCGGCACGGCTTGGGCCCATTTTGGCGTGACACCGCCCGGGCCCATTTAGGCGTGGCACCGCCCGGGCCCATTTTGGCGTAGCACCGCCCGGGCCCATTTTGGCGCGACACCGCCCGGGCCCATTTTGGCGCGGCACCGCCCGGGACAATTTTGGCGCGACACCGCCCGGGCCCATTTTGGCGCGGCACCGCCCGGGACAATTTTGGCGCGGCACCGCCCGGGCCCATTTAGGCGCGGCACCACCCGGGCCCATTTAGGCGTGGCACCGCCCGGGCCCATTTTGGCGTGGCACCGCTCGGGACCATTTTGGCGCGACACCGCCCGGGCCCATTTTGGCGTGGCATCGCCCGGGCCCATTTTGGCGCGACACCGCCCGGGCCCATTTTGGCGCGGCACCGCTCGGGACAATTTTGGCGCGGCACCGCCCGGGCCCATTTAGGCACGGCACCGCCCGGGCCCATTTTGGCGTGACACCGCCCGGGCCCATTTTGGCGCGGCACCTCCCGGGCCCATTTAGGCACAAAACCGCCCGGGCCCATTGTGGCGCGGCACCGCCCGGGCCCATTTTGGGTTAGGGTTAGGGTTAGGGTTAGGGTTAGGGTTAGGGTTAGGGTTAGGGTTAGGTTTAGGGTTAGGTTTAGGGTTAGGGTTAGGGTTAGGGTTAGGCTTAGGGTTAGGGTTAGGATTAGGGTTAGGGTTAGGGTTAGGGTTAGGGTTAGGGTTAAGGTTAGGGTTAGGGTTAGGGTTAGGGTTAGGGTTAGGGTTAGGGTTAGGGTTAGGGTTAGGGTTAGGGTTAGGGTTAGGGTTAGGGTGTACCTCCCCAGAGGACTGAAACCAGCTTGATTATATGCTACAAGAGGCTTGACCACGTAGGTGCAGTATTACCAAGAGACTGAGCGGGATCACCTTCTTCATCTGCAAAGGGTCAGTCTGTGACTACCTCTGTTGGGTCTGCTGTGCATTCATGGCCTTTTGGCACCATGGGCCCGGGCGGCACCATGGGCCCGGGCGGCACCAACCGGTCCCATTTTAGCGCGGCACCGCCCGGACCCATTTTGGAGCGGCACCGCCCGGGCCCATTTTGGCGCGGCACCGCCAGGCCCAAATTTTGGCGCGTCATCGCCCAGGCCCATTTTGGCGCGGCACCGTCCGGGCCCATTTAGGCGCGGCACCGCCCGGGCACATTTTGGCGCGGCACCGCCCGGGCCAATTTAGGCGCGGTACCGCCCGGGCCCATTTTGGCGCGGCACCGCCCGGGCCAATTTTGGCGCGGCACCGCCCGGACCCATTTTGGCGCGGCCCCGCCCGGGCCCATTTTGGCGCGGCACCGCCCGGGCCCATTTAGGCGCGGCACCGCCCGGGCCCATTTTGGCGGGAAACCGCCCGGGCCCATTTTGGCGCGGCACCGCCCGGGCCCATTTAGGCGCGGCACCGCCCGGGCCCATTTTGGCGCGGCACCGCCCGGGCCCATTTAGGCGCGACACCGCCCGGGCCCATTTTGGCGCGGCACCGCCCGGGCCCATTTAGGCGCGGCACCGCCAAGGCCCATTTTGGCGCGACACCGCCCGGGACCATTTAGGCGGGGCACCGCCCGGGCCCATTTAAGCTCGGCACGGCTTGGGCCCATTTTGGCGTGACACCGCCCGGGCCCATTTTGGCGCGGCACCGCCCGGGCCCATTTAGGCACAACACCGCCCGGGCCCATTTTGGCGCGGCACCGCCCGGGCCCATTTAGGCGCGACACCGCCCGGGCCCATTTTGGCGCGGCACCGCCCGGGCCCATTTAGGCGTGGCACCGCCCGGGCCCATTTTGGCGTGGCACCGCCCGGGCCCATTTTGGCGCGACACCGCCCGGGCCCATTTTGTCGCTGCACCGCCCGGGACAATTTTGGCGCGGCACCGCCCGGGCCCATTTAGGCGCGGCACCGCCCGGGCTCATTTTGGCGTGACACCGCCCGGGCCCATTTTGGCGCGGCACCGCCCGGGCCCATTCAGGCACAACACTGCCCTGGCCCATTTTGGCCCGGCACCGCCCGGGCCCATTTTGGGTTAGGGTTAGGGTTAGGGTTAGGGTTAGGGTTAGGGTTAGGGTTAAGGTTAGGATTAGGGTGAACCTCCCCAGAGGACTGAAACCAGCTTGATTATATGCTACAAGAGGCTTGACCACGTAGGTGCAGTATTACCAAGACACTGAGCGGGATCACCTTCTTCATCTGCAAAGGGTAAGTCTGTGACTACCTCTGTTGGGTCTGCCGTGCATTCATGGCCTTTTGGCACCATGGGCCCGGGCGGCACCATGGGCCCGGGCGGCACCAACCGGTCCCATTTTAGCGCGCCACCGCCCGGGCCCATTTTGAAGCGGCACCGCCCGGGCCCATTTAGGCGCGGCACCGCCCGGGCCCATGTTGGCGCGGCACCGCCCGGGCCCATTTTGGGCGCGACACCGCCCGGGCCCATTTAGGCGCGGCACCGCCCGGGCCCATTTAGGCACGGCACCGCCCGGGCCCATTTAGGCGCGGCACCGCCCGGGCCCATTTAGGTGCGGCACCGCCCGGGCCCATTTTGGCGCGGCACCGCCCGGGCCCATTTAGGCGCGGCACCGCCCGGGCCCATTTTGGGTTAGGGTTAGTGTTAGGGTTAGGTTTAGGGTTAGGGTTAGGGTTAGGGTTAGGGTTAGGGTTAGGGTTAGGGTTAGGGTTAAGGTTAGGGTTAGGGTTAGGGTTAGGGTTAGGGTTAGGGTTAGGGTTAGGGTGTACCTCCCCAGAGGACTGAAACCAACTTGATTATATGCTACAAGAGGCTTGACCACGTAGGTGCAGTATTACCAAGAGACTGAGCGGGATCACCTTCTTCATCTGCAAAGGGTCAGTCTGTGACTACCTCTGTTGGGTCTGCTGTGCATTCATGGCCTTTTGGCACCATGGGCCCGGGCGGCACCATGGGCCCGGGCGGCACCAACCGGTCCCATTTTAGCGCGGCACCGCCCGGGCCCATTTTGAAGCGGCACCGCCCGGGCCCAATTTAGCGCGGCACCGCTCGGGCCCATTTTGGCGCGGCACCGCCCGGGCCCATTTTGGGCGCGACACCGCCCGGGCCCATTTAGGCGCGGCACCGCCCGGGCCCATTTAGGCTCGGCACCGCCCGGGCCCATTTAGGCGCGGCACCGCCCGGGCCCATTTAGGTGCGGCACCGCCCGGGCCCATTTAGGCGCGGCACCGCCTGGGCCCATTTAGGCGCGGCACCGCCCGGGCCCATTTTGGGTTAGGGTTAGTGTTAGGGTTAGGTTTAGGGTTAGGGTTAGGGTTAGGGTTAGGGTTAGGGTTAGGGTTAGGGTTAGGGTTAGGGTTAAGGTTACGGTTAGGGTTAGGGTTAGGGTTAGGGTTAGGGTTAGGGTTAGGGTTAGGGTTAGGGTTAGGGTTAGGGTTAGGGTTAGGGTGTACCTCCCCAGAGGACTGAAACCAGCTTGATTATATGCTACAAGAGGCTTGACCACGTAGGTGCAGTATTACCAAGAGACTGAGCGGGATCACCTTCTTCATCTGCAAAGGGTAAGTCTGTGACTACCTCTGTTGGGTCTGCTGTGCATTCCTGGCCTTTTGGCACCATGGGCCCGGGCGGCACCATGGGCCCGGGCGGCATCACCCGGTCCCATTTTGGCGCGGCACCGCCCGGGCCCATTTTGGAGCGGCACCTCCCGGGCCCATTTTGGCGCGGCACCGCCCGGGCCCATTTTGGCGCGACACCGCCAGGGCCCATTTTGGAGCGGCACCGCCCGGGTACATTTAGGCGCGGCACCGCCCGGGCCCATTTACGTGCGGCACCGCCCGGGCCCATGTTGGCGCGCCACCGCCCGGGCCCATGTAGGCGCGGCACCGCCCGGGCCCATTTTGGGTAAGGGTTAGTGTTAGGGTTTGGGTTAGGGTTAGTGTTAGGGTTAGGGTTAGGGTTAGGGTTAGGGTTAGGGTTAGGGTTAGGGTTAGGGTTAGGGTTAGGGTTAGGGTGTACCTCCCCAGAGGTGTGAAACCAGCTTGATTATATGCTACAAGAGGCTTGACCACGTAGGTGCAGTATTACCAAGAGACTGAGCGGGATCACCTTCTTCATCAGCAAAGGGTAAGTCTGTGACTACCTCTGTTGGGTCTGCTGTGCATTCATGGCCTTTTGGCACCATGGGCCCGGGCGGCACC
>CM072293.1:1922500-1945000 GCA_036873955.1 Mergus octosetaceus | reverse complement strand
AAAGGGTAAGTCTGTGACTACCTCTGTTTAGTCTGCTGTGCATTCATGGCCTTTTGGCACCATGGGCCCGGGCGGCAACATGGGCCCGGGCGGCACCAAACGGTCCCATTTTAGCGCGGCACCAACCGGTCCCATTTTGGAGCGGCACCGCCCGGGACCATTTAGGCGCGGCACCGCCCGGGCCCATTTTGGCGCGACACCGCCCAGGCCCATTATGGCGTGGCACCTCCCGGGCCCATTTAGGCGCTACACCGCCTGGGCCCATTTTGGAGGGGCACCGCCCGGGCCCATTTTGGCGCGGCACCGCCCGGGCCCATTTTGGCGCGACACCGCCCAGGCCCATTTAGGCGCGGCACCGCCCGGGCCCATTTTGGCGCGGCACCGCCCGGGCCCATTTAGGCGCGGCACCGCCCGGGCCCATTTTGGCGCGGCACCGCCCGGGCCCATGTAGGCGCGACACCGCCCGGGCCCATTTTGGCGCGGCACCGCCCGGGCCCATTTAGGCGCGGCACCGCCCGGGCCCATTTTGGCGCGGCACCGCCCGGGCCCATTTTGGCGCGACACCGCCCGGGCCCATTTTGGAGCGGCACCAACCGGTCCCATTTTGGCGCGGCACCGCCCGGGCCCATTTAGGCGCGACACCGCCCGGGCCCATTTTGGCGCGACACCGCCCGGGCCCATTTTGGCGATGCACCGCCCAGGCCCATTTTGGCGCGGCACCGCCCGGGCCCATTTAGGCGCGACACCGCCCGGGCCCATTTTGGCAGGGCACCGGCCGGGCCCATTTAGACGCGGCACCGCCCGGGCCCATTTTGGTTTAGGGTTAGGGTTAGGGTTAGTGTTAGGGTTACGGTTAGGGTTAGTGTTAGGGTTAGGGTTAGGGTTAGGGTTAGGGTTAGGGTTAGGGTTAGTGTTAGGGTTAGGGTTAGGGTTAGGGTTAGGGTTAGGTTGTACCTTCCCAGAGGACTGAAACCAGCTTGATTACATGGTACAAGAGGCTTGACCACGTAGGTGCAGTATTACCAAGAGACTGAGCGGGATCAACTTCTTCATCTGCAAAGGGTCAGTCTGTGACTACCTCTGTTGGGTCTGCTGTGCATTCATGGCCTTTTGGCACCATGGGCCCGGGCGGCACCATGGGCCCGGGCGGCACCAACCGGTCCCATTTTAGCGCGGCACCAACCGGTCCCATTTTGGAGCGGCACCGCCCGGGCCCATTTTGGTGCGGCACCGCCCGGGCCCATTTTGGCGCGGCACCGCCCGGGCCCATTTAGGCGCGACACCGCCCGGGCCCATTTTGGAGCGGCACCGCCCGGGACCATTTAGGCAAGGCACCGCCCGGGCCCATTTTGGCGCGGCACCGCCCGGGCCCATTTTGGCGCGACACCGCCCGGGCCCATTTTGGCGCGGCACCGCCCGGGCCCATTTAGGCGCGGCACCGCCCGGGCCCATTTTGGGTTAGGGTTAGGGTTAGGGTTAGGGTTAGGGTTAGGGTTAGGGTTAGGGTTAGGGTTAGGGTTAGGGTTAGGGTTAGGGTTAGGGTGTACCTCCCCAGAGGACTGAAACCAGCTTGATTATATGCTACAAGAGGCTTGACCACGTAGGTGCAGTATTACCAAGAGACTGAGCGGGATCACCTTCTTCATCTGCAAAGGGTAAGTCTGTGACTACCTCTGTTGGGTCTGCTGTGCATTCATAGCCTTTTGGCACCATGGGCCCGGTTGGCACCATGGGCCCGGGCGGCACCTCCCGGTCCCATTTTGGCGCGGCACCGCCCGGGCCCATTTTGGAGCGGCACCGCCCGGTCGCATTTAGGCGTGGCACCGCCCGGGCCAATTTTGGAGCGGCACCGCCCGGGCCCATTTAGGCGCGGCACCGCCCGGGCCTTTTTTGGCGCGACACCGCCCGGGCCCATTTTGGCGCGGCACCGCCCGGGCCCATTTAGGCGCGGTACCGCCCGGGCCCGTTTTGGCGCGGCAGCGCCCGGGCCCATTTTGGCGCGACACCGCCCGGGCCCATTTAGGCGCGGCACCGCCCGGGCCCATTTAGGCGCGGCACCGCCCGGGCCCATTTTGGCGTGACACCGCCCGGGCCCATTTTGGCGCGGCACCGCCCGGGCCCATTTAGGCGCGGCACCGCCCGGGCCCATTTTGGGTTAGGGTTAGGGTTAGGGTTAGGGTTAGGGTTAGGGTTAGGGTTAGGGTTAGGGTTAGGGTTAGGGTGTACCTCCCCAGAGGACTGAAACCAGCTTGATTATATGCTACAAGAGGCTTGACCACGTAGGTGCAGTATTACCAAGAGACTGAGCGGGATCAATTTCTTCATCTGCAAAGGGTAAGTCTGTGACTACCTCTGTTGGGTCTGCTGTGCATTCATGGCCTTTTGGCACCATGGGCCCGGGCGGCACCATGGGCCCGGGCGGCATCAACCGGTCCCATTTTAGCGCGGCACCAACCGGTCCCATTTTGGAGCGGCACCGCCCGGGCCCATTTTGGCGCGGCACCGCCCGGGCCCATTTTGGCGCATCACCGCCCGGGCCCATTTTGGCGCGACACCGCCCGGGCCCATTTTGGCAAGACACCGCCCGGGCCCATTTTGGCGCGGCACCGCCCGGGCCCATTTAGGCGCGGCACCGCCCGGGCCCATTTTGGGTTAGGGTTAGGGTTAGGGTTAGGGTTAGGGTTAGGGTTAGGGTTAGGGTTAGGGTTAGGCTTAGGGTTAGGGTTAGGGTTAAGGTTAGTGTTAGGTTGTACCTCCCCAGAGGACTGAAACCAGCTTGATTATATGCTACAAGAGGCTTGACCACGTAGGTGCAGTATTACCAAGAGACTGAGCGGGATCACCTTCTTCATCTGCAAAGGGTAAGTCTGTGACTACCTCTGTTGGGTCTGCTGTGCATCCATAACATTTTGGCACCATGGGCCCGGGCGGCACCACCCGGTCCCATTTTGGCGCGGCACCGCCCGGGCCCATTTTGGAGCGGCACCGCCCGGTCCCATTTAGGCGCGGCACCGCCCGGGCCCATTTTGGAGCGGCACCGCCCGGGCCCATTTAGGCGCGGCACCGCCCGGGTCCATTTTGCCGCGACAACGCCCGGGCCCATTTTGGCGCGGCACCGTCCGGGCCCATTTAGGCGCGGTACCGCCCGGGCCCGTTTAGGCGCGGCACCGCCCGGGCCCATTTTGGCGCGGCACCGCCCGGGCCCATTTTGGCGCGGCACCGCCCGGGCCCATTTAGGCGCGGCACCGCCCGGGCCCATTTTGGGTTAGGGTTAGGGTTAGGGTTAGGGTTAGGGTTAGGGTTAGGGTTAGGGTTAGGCTTAGGGTTAGGGTTAGGGTTAAGGTTAGTGTTAGGTTGTACCTCCCCAGAGGACTGAAACCAGCTTGATTATATGCTACAAGAGGCTTGACCACGTAGGTGCAGTATTACCAAGAGACTGAGCGGGATCACCTTCTTCATCTGCAAAGGGTAAGTCTGTGACTACCTCTGTTGGGTCTGCTGTGCATCCATAACATTTTGGCACCATGGGCCCGGGCGGTACCATGGGCCCGGGCGGCACCACCCGGTCCCATTTTGGCGCGGCACCGCCCGGGCCCATTTTGGAGCGGCACCGCCCGGTCCCATTTAGGCGCGGCACCGCCCGGGCCCATTTTGGAGCGGCACCGCCCGGGCCCATTTAGGCGCGGCACCGCCCGGGTCCATTTTGGCGCGACAACGCCCGGGCCCATTTTGGCGCGGCACCGTCCGGGCCCATTTAGGCGCGGTACCGCCCGGGCCCGTTTAGGCGCGGCACCGCCCGGGCCCATTTTGGCGCGGCACCGCCCGGGCCCATTTAGGCGCGGCACCGCCCGGGCCCATTTTGGGTTAGGGTTAGGGTTAGGGTTAGGGTTAGGGTTAGGGTTAGGGTTAGGGTTAGTGTTAGGGTTAGGGTTAGGGTTAGGGTTAGGGTTAGGGTTAGGGTTAGGGTTAGGGTTAGGGTTAGGGTGTACCTCCCCAGAGGACTGAAACCAACTTGATTTTATGCTACAAGAGGCTTGACCACATAGGTGCAGTATTACCAAGAGACTGAGCGGGATCACCTTCTTCATCTGCAAAGGGTAAGTCTGTGACTACCTCTGTTGGGTCTGCTGTGCATTCATGGCCTTTTGGCACCATGGGCCCGGGCGGCACCATGGGCCCGGGCGGCACCAACCGGTCCCATTTTAGCGCGGCACCAACCGGTCCCATTTTGGAGCGGCACCACCCGGGCCCATTTTGGCGCGGCACCGCCCGGGCCCATTTAGGCGCGACACCGCCCGGGCCCATTTTGGAGCGGCACCGCCCGGGACCATTTAGGCGCGGCACCGCCCGGGCCCATTTAGGCGCGGCACCGCCCGGGCCTTTTTTGGCGCGACACCGCCCGGGCCCATTTTGGCGCGGCACCGCCCGGGCCCATTTAGGCGCGGTACCGCCCGGGCCCGTTTAGGCGCGGCACCGCCCGGGCCCATTTTGGCGCGACACCGCCCGGGCCCATTTAGGCGCGGCACCGCCCGGGCCCATTTAGGCGCGGCACCGCCCGGGCCCATTTTGGCGTGACACCGCCCGGGCCCATTTTGGCGCGGCACCGCCCGGGCCCATTTAGGCGCGGCACCGCCCGGGCCCATTTTGGGTTAGGGTTAGGGTTAGGGTTAGGGTTAGGGTTAGGGTTAGGGTTAGGGTTAGGGTTAGGGTGTACCTCCCCAGAGGACTGAAACCAGCTTGATTATATGCTACAAGAGTCTTGACCACGTAGGTGCAGTATTACCAAGAGACTGAGCGGGATCACCTTCTTCATCTGCAAAGGGTAAGTCTGTGACTACCTCTGTTGGGTCTGCTGTGCATTCATGGCCTTTTGGCACCATGGGCCCGGGCGGCACCATGGGCCCGGGCGGCATCAACCGGTCCCATTTTAGCGCGGCACCAACCGGTCCCATTTTGGAGCGGCACCGCCCGGGCCCATTTTGGCGCGGCACCGCCCGGGCCCATTTTGGCGCATCACCGCCCGGGCCCATTTTGGCGCGACACCGCCAGGGCCCATTTTGGCGCGACACCGCCCGGGCCCATTTTGGCACGACACCGCCCGGGCCCATTTTGGCGCGGCACCGCCCGGGCCCATTTAGGCGCGGTACCGCCCGTTGCCCATTTTGGCACGACACCGGCCGGGCCCATTTTGGCGCGGCACCGCCCGGGCCCATTTAGGCGCGACACCGCCCGGGCCCATTTTGGCGCGGCACCGCCCGGGCCCATTTTGGCGCGGCACCGCCCGGGCACATTTAGGCGCGGCACCGCCCGGGCCCATTTTGGGGTGGCACCGCCCGGGCCCATTTTGGGTTAGGGTTAGGGTTAGGGTTAGGTTTAGGGTCAGGGTTAGGGTTAGGGTTAGGGTTAGGGTTAGGGTTAGGGTTAGGGTTAGGGTTAGGGTTAGGGTTAGGTTGTACCTCCCCAGAGGACTGAAACCAGCTTGATTATATGCTACAAGAGGCTTGACCACGTAGGTGCAGTATTACCAAGAGACTGAGCGGGATCACCTTCTTCATCTGCAAAGGGTAAGTCTGTGACTACCTCTGTTGGGTCTGCTGTGCATTCATGGCCTTTTGGCACCATGGGCCCGGGCGGCACCATGGGCACTGGCGGCACTACCCGGTCCCATTTTGGCGCGGCACCGCCCGGGCCCATTTTGGAGCGGCACCGCCCGGGCCCATTTAGGCGCGGTACCGTCCGGGCCCGTTTAGGCGCGGCACCGCCCGGGCCCATTTAGGCGCGGCACCGCCCCGGCCCATTTTGGCGCGGCACCTCCCGGGCCCATTTAGGCGCGGCACCGCCCGGGCCCATTTTGGCGCGACACCGCCCGGGTCCATTTAGGCGCGGCACCGCCCGGGCCCATTATGGCGCGATACCGCCCGGGCCCATTTCGGCGCGGCACCGCCCGGGCCCATTTAGGCGCGACACCGCCCGGGCCCATTTAGGCGCGGCACCGCCCGGGCCAATTTAGGCGCGGCACCGCCCGGGCCCATTTTGGCGCGGCACCGCCTGGGCCCATTTAGGCGCGACACCGCCCGGGCCCATTTTGGTTTAGGGTTAGGGTTAGGGTTATGGTTAGGGTTAGGGTTAGGGTTAGGGTTAGGGTTAGGTTTAGGGTAAGGGTTAGGGTTAGGGTTAGGGTTAGGGTTAGGGTTAGGGTTAGGGTTAGGGTGTACCTCCCCAGAGGACTGAAACCAGCTTGATTATATGCTACAAGAGGCTTGACCACGTAGGTGCAGTATTACCAAGAGACTGAGCGGGATCACCTTCTTCATCTGCAAACGGTAAGTCTGTGACTACCTCTGTTGAGTCTGCTGTGCATTCATGGCCTTTTGGCACCATGGGCCCGGGCAGCACGATGGGCCCGGGCGGCACCACCCGGTCCCATTTTAGCGCGGCACCGACCGGGCCCATTTTGGAGCGGCACCGCCCAGGCCCTTTTAGGCGTGGCACCGCCCGGGCCCATTTTGGCGCGACACCGCCCGGGCCCATTTTGGCGCGGCACCGCCCGGGCCAATTTAGGCGCGACACCGCCCGGGCCCATTTTGGCGTGACACCGCCCGGGCCCATTTTGCCGCGGAACCGCCCGGGCCCATTTAGGCGCGACACCGCCCGGGCCCATTTTGGTGCGGCACCGCCCGGGCCCATTTTGTTTTACGGTTAGGGTTAGGGTTAGGGTTAGTGGTAGGGTTAGGGTTAGGGTTAGGAATAGGGTTAGGGTTAGGGTTAGGGTTAGGGTTAGGGTTAGGGTTAGGATTAGGGTTAGGATTAGGGTAAGGGTTAGGGTTAGGGTTAGGGTTAGGGTTAGGGTTAGGGTTAGGGTTAGGGTTAGGGTTAGGGTGTACCTCCCCAGAGGACTGAAACCAGCTTGATTATATGCTACAAGAGGCTTGACCACGTAGGTGCAGTATTACCAAGAGACTGAGCAGGATCACCTTCTTCATCTGCAAAGGGTAAGTCTGTGACTACCTCTGTTGGGTCTGCTGTGCATTCATGGCCTTTTGGCACCATGGACCCGGGCGGCACCATGGGCCCGGGCGGCACCACCCGGTCCCATTTTGGGGCGGCACCGTCCGGGCCCATTTTGGAGTGGCACCGCCCGGGCCCATTTTGGCGCGGCACCGCCCGGGCCCATTTTGGCGTGACACCGCCCGGGCCCATTTAGGCGCGTCACCACCCGGGACCATTGTGGCGCGACACCGCCCGGGCCCATTTTGGCGCGACAACGCCCGGGCCCATTTTGGCGAGGCACCGCCCTGGCCCATTTAGGCACGATACCGCCTGGGCCCATATTGGCGCGGCACCGCCCGGGCCCATTTAGGCGCAGCACCGCCCGGGCCCATTTTGGCGCGGCACCGCCCGGGCCCATTTTGGCGCGGCACCGCCCGGGCACATTTTGGCGCGGCACCGCCCGGGCCCATTTTGGCGCGGCACCGCCCAGGCCCATTTTGGGTTAGGGTTAGGGTTAGGGTTAGGGTTACGATTAGGGTAAGGGTTAGGGTTAGGGTTAGGGTTAGGGTTAGGGTTAGGGTTAGGGTTAGGGTTAGGGTTAGGGTTAGGGTGTACCTCCCCAGAGGACTGAAACCAGCTTGATTATATGCTACAAGAGGCTTGACCACGTAGGTGCAGTATTACTAAGAGACTGAGCAGGATCACCTTCTTCATCTGCAAAGGGTAAGTCTGTGACAACCTCTGTTGGGTCTGCTGTGCATTCATGGCCTTTTGGCACCATGGACCCGGGCGGCACCATGGGCCCTGGCGGCACCACCCGGTCCCATTTTGGAGCGGCACCGCCCGGGCCCATTTAGGCGCGGCACCGCCCAGGCCCATTTTGGCGTGACACCGCCCGGGCCCATTTAGGCGCGTCACCACCCGGGACCATTGTGGCGCGACACCGCCCAGGCCCATTTTGGCGCGACACCGCCCGGGCCCATTTTGGCGAGGCACCGCCCTGGCCCATTTAAGCACGACACCGCCTGGGCCCATATTGGCGCGGCACCGCCCGGGCCCATTTAGGCGCGACACCGCCCGGGCCCATTTTGGGTTAGGGTTAGGGTTAGGGTTAGGGTTAGGGTTAGGGTTAGGGTTAGGGTTAGGGTTAGGGTTAGGGTTAGGGTTAGGGTTAGGGTGTACCTCCCCAGAGGACTGAAACCAGCTTGATTATATGCTACAAGAGGCTTGACCACGTAGGTGCAGTATTACCAAGAGACTGAGCGGGATCACCTTCTTCATCTGCAAAGGGGAAGTCTGTGACTACCTCTCTTGGGTCTGCTGTGCATTCATGGCCTTTTGGCACCATGGGCCCGGGCGGCACCATGGGCGCGGGCGGCACCACCCGATCCCATTTTGGCGCGGCACCGCCCGGGCCCATTTTGGAGCGGCACAGCCCGGGCCCATTAGGCGCGGCACCGCCCGGGCCCATTTTGGCGCGACACCGGCCGGGCCCATTTTTGCGCGGCACCGCCCGGGCCCATTTAGGCGCGACACCGCCCGGGCCCATTTAGGCGCGGCACAGCTCGAGCCCATTTTGGTGCGGCACCGCTCGGGCCCATTTTGTTTTACGGTTAGGGTTAGGGTTAGGGTTAGGGTTAGGGTTAGGATTAGGGCAAGGGTTAGGGTTAGGGTTAGGGTTAGGGTTAGGGTTAGGGTTAGGGTTAGGGTTAGGGTGTACCTCCCCAGAGGACTGAAACCAGCTTGATTATATGCTACAAGAGGCTTGACCACGTAGGTGCAGTATTACCAAGAGACTGAGCGGGATCACCTTCTTCATCTGCAAAGGGGAAGTCTGTGACTACCTCTGTTGGGTCTGCTGTGCATTCATGGCCTTTTGGCACCATGGGCCCGGGCGGCACCATGGGCGCGGGCGGCACCACCCGGTCCCATTTTGGCGCGGCACCGCCCGGGCCCATTTTGGAGCGGCACCGCCCGGGCCCATTAGGCGCGGCACCGCCCGGGCCCATTTTGGCGCGACACCGCCCGGGCCCATTTTGGCGCGGCACCGTCCGGGCCCATTTAGGCGCGGCACCGCACGGACCCATTTAGGCGCGACACCGCCCGGGCCCATTTTGGCGCGGCACCGCCAATGGCCATTTAGGCGCGACACCGCCCGGGCCCATTTAGGCGCGGCACCGCCCGGGACCATTTTGGTGCGGCACCGCCCGGGCCCATTTTGGCGCGGCACCGCCCTGGCCCATTTAGGCACGACACCGCCTGGGCCCATATTGGCGCGGCACGGCCGGGCCCATTTAGGCGCAGCACCGCCCGGGCCCATTTTGGCGCGGCACCGCCCGGGCCCATGTAGGCGCGGCACCGCCCGGGCCCATTTTGGCGCGACACCGCCCGGGCCCATTTTGGCGCGGCACCGCCCGGGCCCATTTATGCGCGACACCGCCCGGGCCCATTTTGGCGCGGCACCGCCCGGGCCCATTTAGGCGCGGCACCGCCCGGGCACATTTTGGTGCGGCACCGCTCGGGCCCATTTTGTTTTACGGTTAGGGTTAGGGTTAGGGTTAGGGTTAGGGTTAGGATTAGGGTAAGGGTTAGGGTGTACCTCCCCAGAGGACTGAAACCAGCTTGATTATATGCTACAAGAGGCTTGACCACGTAGGTGCAGTATTACCAAGAGACTGAGCGGGATCACCTTCTTTATCTGCAAAGGGGAAGTCTGTGACTACCTCTGTTGGGTCTGCTGTGCATTCATGGCCTTTTGGCACCATGGGCCCGGGCGGCACCATGGGCGCGGGCGGCACCACCCAGTCCCATTTTGGCGCGGCACCGCCCGGGCCCATTTTGGCGCGGCACCGTCCGGGCCAATTTAGGCGCGGCACCGCCCGGACCCATTTAGGCGCGACACCGCCCGGGCCCATTTTGGCGCGGCACCGCCAATGGCCATTTAGGCGCGACACCGCCCGGGCCCATTTAGGCGCGGCACCGCCCGGGCCCATTTTGGTGCGGCACCGCCCGGGCCCATTTTGGCGCGGCACCGCCCTGGCCCATTTAGGCACGACACCGCCTGGGCACATATTGGCGCGGCACGGCCGGGCCCATTTAGGCGCAGCACCGCCCGGGCCCATTTTGGCGCGGCACCGCCCGGGCCCATTTTGGCGCGGCACCGCCCGGGCACATTTTGGCGCGGCACCGCCCGGGCCCATTTTGGCGCGGCACCGCCCGGGCCCATTTATGCGCGACACCGCCCGGGCCCATTTTGGCGCGGCACCGCCCGGGCCCATTTAGGCGCGGCACCGCCCGGGCCCATTTTGGGTTAGGGTTAGGGTTAGGGTTAGGGTTAGGGTTAGGGTTAGGGTTAGGGTTAGGGTTAGGGTGTACCTCCCCAGAGGACTGAAACCAGCTTGATTATATGCTACAAGAGGCTTGACCACGTAGGTGCAGTATTACCAAGAGACTGAGCGGGATCACCTTCTTCATCTGCAAAGGGGAAGTCTGTGACTACCTCTGTTGGGTCTGCTGTGCATTCATGGCCTTTTGGCACCATGGGCCCGGGCGGCACCATGGGCGCGGGCGGTACCACCCGGTCCCATTTTGGCGCGGCACCGCCCGGGCCCATTTTGGAGCGGCACCGCCCAGGCCCATTAGGCGCGGCACCGCCCGGGACCATTTTGGCGCGACACCGCCCGGGCCCATTTTGGCGCGGCACCGTCCGGGCCTATTTAGGCGCTGCACCGCCCGGACCCATTTAGGCGCGACACCGCCCGGGCCCATTTTGGCGCGGCACCGCCAATGGCCATTTAGGCGCGACACCGCCCGGGCCCATTTAGGCGCGGCACCGCCCGGGCCCATTTTGGTGCGGCACCGCCCGGGCACATTTAGGCGCGGCACCGCCCGGACCCATTTTGGCGCGGCACCGCCCGGGCCCATTTTGGAGCGGCACCGCCCGGGCCCATTTAGGCGCGGCACCGCCCGGGCCAATTTAGGCGCGGCACGGCCAGGGCCCATTTTGGCGCGGCACCGCCCGGGCCCATTTCGGCGCGGCACCGCCCGGGCCCATTTAGGCGCGACACCGCCCAGGTCCATTTAGGCGCGGCATCGCCCAGGCCCATTTTGGCGCGGCACCGCCCGGGCCCATTTAGGCGCGGCACCGCCCGGGCCCATTTTGGCGCGGCACCGCCAGGGCCCATTTAGGCGCGACACCGCCCAGGCCCATTTTGGCGCGGCACCCCCCGGGCCCATTTAGGCGCGGCACCGCCCAGGCCCATTTTGGCGTGGCACCGCCCGGGCCCATTTAGGGGCGGCACCGCCCGGGCCCATTTTGTTTTACGGTTAGGGTTAGAGTTAGGGTTAGGGTTAGGGTTAGGATTAGGGTTAGGGTTAGGGTTAGGGTTAGGGTTAGGGTTAGGGTTAGGGTTAGGGTTAGGGTTAGGGTTAGGGTTAGGGTGTACCTCCCCAGAGGACTGAAACCAGCTTGATTATATGCTACAAGAGGCTTGACCACGTAGGTGCAGTATTACCAAGAGACTGAGCAGGATCACCTTCTTCATCTGCAATGGGTAAGTCTGTGACTACCTCTGTTGGGTCTGCTGTGCATTCATGGCCTTTTGGCACCATGGGCCCGGGCGGCACCATGGGCCCGGGCGGCACCACCCGGTCCCATTTTGGCACGGCACCGCCCGGGCCCATTTTGGAGCGGCACCGCCCGGGCCCATTTAGGCGCGGCACCGCCCGGGCCCATTTTGGCGCGACACCGCCCGGGACCATTTAGGCGCGGCACCACCCGGTACCATTTTGGCGCGACACCGCCCAGGCCCATTTTGGCGCGACACCGCCCGGGTCCATTTTGGCGCAGCATCGCCCGGGCCCATTTTGGCGCGGCACCGCCCTGGCCCATTTAGGCACGACACCGCCTGGGCCCATATTGGCGCAACACCGCCCGGGCCCATTTAGGCGCAGCACCGCCCGGGCCCATTTTGGCGCGGCACCGCCCGGGCCCATTTTGGCGAGGCACCGCCCGGGCACATTTTGGCGCGGCACCGCCCGGGCCCATTTTGGCGCGGCACCGACCGGGCCCATTTTGGCGCGACACCGCCCGGGCCCATTTTGGCGCGGCACCGCCCGGGCCAATTTATGCGCGACACCGCCCGGGCCCATTTTGGCGCGGCACCGCCCGGGCCCATTTAGGCGCGGCACCGCCCGGGCCCATTTAGGCGCGACACCGCCCGGGACCATTTTGGCGCGGCACCGCCCGGGCCCATTTATGCGCGACACCGCCCGGGCCCATTTTGGCGCGGCACCGCCAATGGCTATTTAGGCGCGACACCGCCTGGGCCCATTTAGGCGCGGCTCCGCCCGGGCCCATTTTGGCGCGGCACCGCCAATGGCCATTTAGGCGCGGCACCGCCCGGGCCCATTTTGGCGCTGCACCGCCCGGGCCCATTTTGGAGCGGCACCGCCCCGGCCCATTTAGGCGCGGCACCGTCCGGGCCCATTTAGGCGCGGCACGGCCCGGGCCCATTTTGGCGCGGCACCGCCCGGGCCCATTTAGGCGCGACACCGCCCGGGCCCATTTTGGCGCGGCATCGCCCGGGCACATTTTGGCGCGGCACCGCCCGGGCCCATTTAGGCGCGACACCGCCCGGGCCCATTTTGGCGCGGCACAGCCCGCGCCCATTTAGGCGCGGCACCGCCCGGGCCCATTTTGGCGCGACACGGCCCGGGCCCATTTCGGCGCGGCACCGCCCGGGCCCATTTAGGCGCGACACCGCCCAGGTCCATTTAGGCGCGGCACCGCCCGGGCCCATTTTGGCGCGGCACCGCCCGGGCCCATTTAGGCGCGGCACCGCCCTGGCCCATTTTGGCGCTGCACCGCCAGGGCCCATTTAGGCGCGACACCGCCCCGGCCCATTTAGGCGTGGCACCGCCCGGGCCCATTTTGGGTTAGGGTTAGGGTTAGGTTTAGGGTTAGTTTAGGGTTAGGGTTAGGGTTAGGGTTAGGGTTAGGGTTAGGGTTATGGTTAGGGTTAGGGTTAGGGTTAGGGTTAGGGTTAGGGTTAGGGTGTACCTCCCCAGAGGACTGAAACCAGCTTGATTATATGCTACAAGAGGCTTGACCACGTAGGTGCAGTATTACCAAGAGACTGAGCGGGATCACCTTCTTCATCTGCAAAGGGTAAGTCTGTGACTACCTCTGTTGGGTCTGCTGTGCATTCATGGCCTTTTGGCACCATGGGCCCGGGCGGCACCATGGGCCCGGGTGGCACCACCGGGTCCCATTTTGGCGCGGCACCGCCCGGGCCCATTTTGGAGCGGCACCGCCCGGGCCCATTTAGGCGCGGCACCGCCCGGGCCCATTTTGGCGCGACACCGCCCGGGCCCATTTTGGCGCGGCACCGCCCGGGCCCATTTAGGAGTGACACCGCCCGGGCCCATTTAGGCGCGGCACCGCCCGGGCCCATTTAGGCGCGGCACCGCCCGGGCCCATTTTGGCGCGGCACCGCCCGGGCCCATTGTGGCGCGACACCGCCCAGGCCCATTTTGGCGCGGCACCCCCCGGGCCCATTTAGGCGCGGCACCGCCCGGGCCCATTTTGGCGCGGCACCGCCCGGGCCCATTTAGGGGCGGCACCGCCCGGGCCCATTTTGTTTTACGGTTAGGGTTAGAGTTAGGGTTAGGGTTAGGGTTAGGATTAGGGTTAGGGTTAGTGTTAGGGTTAGGGTTAGGGTTAGGTTTAGGGTTAGGGTTAGGGTTAGGGTTAGGGTTAGGGTTAGGGTTAGGGTTAGGGTTAGGGTGTACCTCCCCAGAGGACTGAAACCAGCTTGATTATATGCTACAAGAGGCTTGACCACGTAGGTGCAGTATTACCAAGAGACTGAGCAGGATCACCTTCTTCATCTGCAATGGGTAAGTCTGTGACTACCTCTGTTGGGTCTGCTGTGCATTCATGGCCTTTTGGCACCATGGGCCCGGGCGGCACCATGGGCCCGGGCGGCACCACCCGGTCCCATTTTGGCGCGGCACCGCCCGGGCCCATTTTGGAGCGGCACCGCCCGGGCCCATTTTGGGTTAGGGTTAGGGTTAGGGTTAGGGTTAGGGTTAGGGTTAGGGTTAGGGTTAGGATTAGGGTTAGGGTTAGGGTTAGGGTTAGGGTTAGGGTTAGGGTGTACCTCCCCAGAGGACTGAAACCAGCTTGATTATATGCTACAAGAGGCTTGACCACGTAGGTGAAATATTACCAAGAGACTGAGCGGGATCACCTTCTTCATCTGCAAAGGGTAAGTCTGTGACTACCTCTGTTGGGTCTGCTGTGCATTCATGGCCTTTTGGCACCATGGGCCTGGGCGGCACCATGGGCCCGGGCGGCACCACCCGGTCCCATTTTAGCGCGGCACCGCCCGGGCCCATTTTGGAGCGGCACCGCCCGGGCCCATTTTGGCGCGACACCGCCCGGGCCCATTTAGGCGCCGCACCGCCCGGGCCCATTTTGGCGCGGCACCGCCCAGGCCCATTTTGGCGCGACACAGCCAGGGCCCATTTTGGCGCGGCACCGCCCGGCCCATTTAGGCGCGGCACCGCCCGGGCCCATTTTGGCGCGGCACCGCCCGGGCCCATTTATGCGCGACACCGCCCGGGCCCATTTTGGCGCGGCACCGCCCGGGCCCATTTAGGCGCGACACCGCCCGGGCCCATTTTATTGCGGCACCGCCAGCGCCCATTTAGGCGTGACACCGCCCGGGCCCATTTAGGCGCGGCACCGCAAGGGCCCATTTTGGCGCGGCACCGCCTGGGACAATTTACGCGCGGCACCGCTCGGGCCCATTTTGGCGCGGCACCGCCAGGTCCAAATTTTGGCGCGACATCGCCCAGGCCCAATTTGGCGCGGCACCGTCCGGGCCCATTTAGGCGCGGCACCGCCCGGGCACATTTTGGCGCGGCACCGCCCGGGCCAATTTAGGCGCGGTACCGCCCGGGCCCATTTTGGCGCGGCACCGCCCGGGCCAATTTTGGCGCGGCACCGCCCGGACCCATTTTGGAGCGGCACCGCCCGGGCCCATTTAGGCGCGGCACCGCCCAGGCCTATTTTGGCGCGACACAGCCAGGGCCCATTTTTGCGCGACACCGCCCCGGACCATTTAGGCGCGACACCGCCCGGGCCCATTTAGGGGCGGCACCGCCCGGGCCCATTTTGGGTTAGGGTTAGGGTTAGGGTTAGGGTTAGTGTTACGGTTAGGGTTAGGGTTAGGGTTAGGGTTAGGGTTAGGGTTAGGGTTAGGGTTAGGGTTAGGGTTAGGGTTAGGGTTAGGGTTACGGTTAGGGTGTACCTCCCCAAAGGACTGAAACCAGCTTGATTATATGCTACAAGAGGCTTGACCACGTAGGTGCAGTATTACCAAGAGACTGAGCGGGATCACCTTCTTCATCTGCAAAGGTTAAGTCTGTGACTACCTCTGCTGGGTCTGCTGTGCATTCATGGCCTTTTGGCACCATGGGCCCGGGCAGCACGATGGGCCCGGGCGGCACCACCCGGTCCCATTTTGGCACGGCAACACCCGGGCCCATTTTGGAGCGGCACAACCTGGGCCCATTTAGGCGCGGCACCGCCCGGGCCCATTTTGGCGCGACACCGCCCGGGCCCATTTTGGCGGGAAACCGCCCGGGCCCATTTTGGCGCGGCACCGCCCGGGCCGATTTTGGCGCGGCACCGCCCGGGCCCATTTAGGCGCGGCACCGCCCGGGCCCATTTAGGCGCGGCACCGCCCGGGCCCATTTTGGCGCGGCACCGCCCGGGCCCATTTAGGCGCGGCACCGCCAAGGCCCATTTTGGCGCGACACCGCCCGGGACCATTTAGGCGGGGCACCGCCCGGGCCCATTTAAGCTCGGCACGGCTTGGGCCCATTTTGGCGTGACACCGCCCGAGCCCATTTTGGCGCGGCACCGCCCGGGCCCATTTAGGCACAACACCGCCCGGGCCCATTTTGGCGCGGCACCGCCCGGGCCCATTTAGGCGCGACACCGCCCGGGCCCATTTTGGGTTAGGGTTAGTGTTAGGGTTAGGTTTAGGGTTAGGGTTAGGGTTAGGGTTAGGGTTAGGGTTAGGGTTAGGGTTAGGGTTAGGGTTAGGGTTAGGGTTAGGGTTAGTGTTAGGGTTAGGGTTAGGGTGTACCTCCCCAGAGGACTGAAACCAGCTTGATTATATGCTACAAGAGGCTTGACCACGTAGGTGCAGTATTACCAAGAGACTGAGCGGGATCACCTTCTTCATCTGCAAAGGGTCAGTCTGTGACTACCTCTGTTGGGTCTGCTGTGCATTCATGGCCTTTTGGCACCATGGGCCCGGGCGGCACCATGGGCCCGGGCGGCACCAACCGGTCCCATTTTAGCGCGGCAACGCCCGGGCCCATTTAGGCGCAGCACCGCCCGGGCCCATTTTGGCGGGAAACCGCCCGGGCCCATTTTGGCGCGGCACCGCCCGGGCCCATTTAGGCGCGGCACCGCCCGGGCACATTTTGGCGCGGCACCGCCCAGGCCCATTTTGGCGCGGCACCGCCAGGGCCAAATTTTGGCGCGACATCGCCCAGGCCCATTTTGGCGCGGCACCGTCCGGGCCCATTTAGGCGCGGCACCGCCCGGGCACATTTTGGCGCGGCACCGCCCGGGCCAATTTAGGCGCGGTACCGCCCGGGCCCATTTTGGCGCGGCACCGCCCGGGCCAATTTTGGCGCGGCACCGCCCGGACCCATTTTGGCGCGGCACCGCCCGGGCCCATTTTGGCGCGGCACCGCCCGGGTCCATTTAGGCGCGGCACCGCCCGGGCCCATTTACGTGCGGCACCGCCCGGGCCCATGTTGGCGCGGCACCGCCCGGGCCCATGTAGGCGCGGCACCGCCCGGGCCCATTTTGGGTAAGGGTTAGGGTTAGGGTTTGGGTTAGGGTTAGGGTTAGGGTTAGGGTTAGGTTTAGGGTTAGGGTTAGGGTTAGGGTGTACCTCCCCAGAGGACTGAAACCAGCTTGATTATATGCTACAAGAGGCTTGACCACGTAGGTGCAGTATTACCAAGAGACTGAGCGGGATCACCTTCTTCATCAGCAAAGGGTAAGTCTGTTACTACCTCTGTTGGGTCTGCTGTGCATTCATGGCCTTTTGGCACCATGGGCCCGGGCGGCACCATGGGCCCGGGCGGCACCACCCGGTCCCATTTTGGCGCGGCACCGCCCGGGCCCACTTTGGATCGGCACCGCCCGGGCCCATTTAGGCACGGCACCGCCCGGGACCATTTTGGCGGGAAACCGCCCGGGCCCATTTTGGCGCGGCACCGCCCGCGCCCGTTTAGGCGCGGCACCGCCCGGGCCCATTTTGGCGCGGCACCGCCCGGGCCCATTTAGGCGCGACACCGCCCGGGCCCATTTTGGCGCGGCACCGCCCGGGCCCATTTAGGCGCGGCACCTCCAAGGCCCATTTTGGCGCGATACCGCCCGGGCCCATTTAGGCTGGGCACCGCCCGGGCCCATTTAAGCCAGGCACGGCTTGGGCCAAATTTGGCGTGACACCGCCCGGGCCCATTTTGGCGCGGCACCGCCCGGGCCCATTTAGGCACAACACCGCCCGGGCCCATTTTGGCGCGGCACCGCCCGGGCCCATTTAGGCGCGACACCGCCCGGGCCCATTTTGGCGCGGCACCGCCCGGGCCCATTTAGGCGTGGCACCGCCCGGGCCCATTTTGGCGTGACACCGCCCGGGCCCATTTTGGCGCTACACCGCCCGGGCCCATTTAGGCACAATACCGCCCGGGCCCATTTTGGCGCGGCACCGCCCGGGCCCATTTTGGCGCGGCACCGCCCGGGCCCATTTAGGCACAACACCGCCCGGGCCCATTTTGGCGCGGCACCGCCCGGGCCCATTTTGGGTTAGGGTTAGGGTTAGGGTTAGGGTTAGGGTTAGGGTTAGGGTTAGGGTTAGGGTTAGGTTTAGGGTTAGGGTTAGGGTTAGGGTTAGGGTTAGGGTTAGGGTTAGGCTTAGGGTTAGGGTTAGGGTTAGGGTTAGGGTTAGGGTTAGGGTTAAGGTTAGGATTAGGGTGTACCTCCCCAGAGGACTGAAACCAGCTTGATTATATGCTACAAGAGGCTTGACCACGTAGGTGCAGTATTACCAAGACACTGAGCGGGATCACCTTCTTCATCTGCAAAGGGTAAGTCTGTGACTACCTCTGTTGGGTCTGCTGTGCATTCATGGCCTTTTGGCACCATGGGCCCGGGCGGCACCATGGGCCCGGGCGGCACCAACCGGTCCCATTTTAGCGCGGCACCGCCCGGGCCCATTTTGAAGCGGCACCGCCCGGGCCCATTTTAGCGCGGCACCGCCCGGGCCCATTTTGGCGCGGCACCGCCCGGGCCCATTTTGGGCGCGACACCGCCCGGGCCCATTTAGGCGCGGCACCGCCCGGGCCCATTTAGGCACGGCACCGCCCGGGCCCATTTAGGCGCGGCACCGCCCGGGCCCATTTAGGCGCGGCACCGCCCGGGCCCATTTTGGGTTAGGGTTAGTGTTAGGGTTAGGTTTAGGGTTAGGGTTAGGGTTAGGGTTAGGGTTAGGGTTAGGGTTAGGGTTAAGGTTAGGGTTAGGGTTAGTGTTAGGGTTAGGGTTAGGGTGTACCTCCCCAGAGGACTGAAACCAGCTTGATTATATGCTACAAGAGGCTTGACCACGTAGGTGCAGTATTACCAAGAGACTGAGCGGGATCACCTTCTTCATCTGCAAAGGGTCAGTCTGTGACTACCTCTGTTGGGTCTGCTGTGCATTCATGGCCTTTTGGCACCATGGGCCCGGGCGGCACCATGGGCCCGGGCGGCACCAACCGGTCCCATTTTAGCGCGGCACCGCCCGGGCCGATTTTGGAGCGGCACCGCCCGGGCCCATTTTGGCGCGGCACCGCCAGGTCCAAATTTTGGCGCGACATCGCCCAGGCCCATTTTGGCGCGGCACCGTCCGGGCCCATTTAGGCGCGGCACCGCCCGGGCACATTTTGGCGCGGCACCGCCCGGGCCAATTTAGGCGCGGTACCGCCCGGGCCCATTTTGGCGCGGCACCGCCCGGGCCAATTTTGGCGCGGCACCGCCCGGACCCATTTTGGCGCGGCACCGCCCGGGCCCATTTTGGCGCGGCACCGCCCGGGTCCATTTAGGCGCGGCACCGCCCGGGCCCATTTACGTGCGGCACCGCCCGGGCCCATGTTGGCGCGGCACCGCCCGGGCCCATGTAGGCGCGGCACCGCCCGGGCCCATTTTGGGTAAGGGTTAGGGTTAGGGTTTAGGTTAGGGTTAGGGTTAGGGTTAGGGTTAGGGTTAGGGTTAGGGTTAGGGTTAGGGTTAGGGTATACCTCCCCAGAGGACTGAAACCAGCTTGATTATATGCTACAAGAGGCTTGACCACGTAGGTGCAGTATTACCAAGAGACTGAGCGGGATCACCTTCTTCATCAGCAAAGGGTAAGTCTGTGACTACCTCTGTTGGGTCTGCTGTGCATTCATGGCCTTTTGGCACCATGGGCCCGGGCGGCACCATGGGTCCGGGCGGCACCACCCGGTCCCATTTTGGCGCGGCACCGCCCGGGCCCATTTAGGCACGGCACCGCCCGGGCCCATTTAGGCGCGGCACCGCCCGGGCCCATTTTGGCGCGGCACCGCCCGGGCCCATTTAGGCACGGCACCGCCCGGGCCCATTTTGAAGTGGCACCGCCCGGGCCCAATTTAGCGCGGCACCGCCCGGGCCCATTTTGACGCGGCACCGCCCGGGCCCATTTTGGGCGCGACACCGCCCGGGCCCATTTAGGCGCGGCACCGCCCGGTCCCATTTAGGCTCGGCACCGCCCGGGCCCATTTAGGCGCGGCACCGCCCGGGCCCATTTAGGTGCGGCACCGCCCGGGCCCATTTAGGCGCGGCACCGCCCGGGCCCATTTTGGGTTAGGGTTAGTGTTAGGGTTAGGTTTAGGGTTAGGGTTAGGGTTAGGGTTAGGGTTAGGGTTAGGGTTAGGGTTAGGGTTAAGTTTAGGGTTCGGGTTAGGGTTAGGGTTAGGGTTAGGGTTTGGGTTGGGGTTAGGGTGTACCGCCCCAGAGGACTGAAACCAGCTTGATTATATGCTACAAGAGGCTTGACCACGTAGGTGCAGTATTACCAAGAGACTGAGCGGGATCACCTTCTTCATCTGCAAAGGGTCAGTCTGTGACTACCTCTGTTGGGTCTGCTGTGCATTCATGGCCTTTTGGCATCATGGGCCCGGGCGGCACCATGGGCCCGGGCGGCACCAACCGGTCCCATTTTAGCGCGGCACCGCCCGGGCCCATTTTGGAGCGGCACCGCCCGGGCCCATTTTGGCGCGGCACCGCCGGGCCAAATTTTGGCGCGACATCGCCCAGGCCCATTTTGGCGCGGCACCGTCCGGGCCCATTTAGGCGCGGCACCGCCCGGGCACATTTTGGCGCGGCACCGCCCGGGCCAATTTAGGCGCGGTACCGCCCGGGCCCATTTTGGCGCGGCACCGCCCGGGCCAATTTTGGCGCGGCACCGCCCGGACCCATTTTGGCGCGGCACCGCCCGGGCCCATTTTGGCGAGGCACCGCCCGGGTCCATTTAGGCGCGGCACCGCCCGGGCCCATATAGGCGCGGCACCGCCCGGGCCCGTTTAGGCGCGGCACCGCCCGGGCCCGTTTTGGCGCGGCACCGCGCGGGCCCATTTTGGCGCGGCACCGCCCGGGCCCATTTAGGCGCGGCACCGCCCGGGCCCATTTTGGGTTAGGGTTAGGGTTAGGGTTAGGGTTAGGGTTAGGGATAGGGTTAGGGTTAGGGTTAGGGTTAGGGTTAAGGTTAGGGTTACGGTTAGGGTTAGGGTTAGGGTTAGGGTTAGGGTTAGGGTTAGGGTGTACCTCCCCAGAGGACTGAAACCAGCTTGATTATATGCTACAAGAGGCTTGACCACGTAGGTGCAGTATTACCAAGAGACTGAGCGGGATCACCTTCTTCATCTGCAAAGGGTAAGTCTGTGACTACCTCTGTTGGGTCTGCTGTGCATTCATGGCCTTTTGGCACCATGGGCCCGGGCGGCACCATGGGCCCGGGCGGCATCACCCGGTCCCATTTTGGCGCGGCACCGCCCGGGCCCATTTTGGAGCGGCACCTCCCGGGCCCATTTTGGCGCGGTACCGCCCGGGCCCATTTTGGCGCGACACCGCCAGGGCCCATTTTGGAGCGGCACCGCCCGGGTACATTTAGGCGCGGCACCGCCCGGGCCCATTTACGTGCGGCACCGCCCGGGCCCATGTTGGCGCGGCACCGCCCGGGCCCATGTAGGCGCGGCACCGCCCGGGCCCATTTTGGGTAAGGGTTAGGGTTAGGGTTTGGGTTAGGGTTAGGGTTAGGGTTAGGGTTAGGGTTAGGGTTAGGGTTAGGGTTAGGGTTAGGGTTAGGGTTAGGGTTAGGGTGTACCTCCCCAGAGGACTGAAACCAGCTTGATTATATGCTACAAGAGGCTTGACCACGTAGGTGCAGTATTACCAAGAGAATGAGCGGGATCACCTTCTTCATCAGCAAAGGGTAAGTCTGTGACTACCTCTGTTGAGTCTGCTGTGCATTCATGGCCTTTTGGCACCATGGGCCCGGGCGGCACCATGGGCCCGGGCGGCAACACCCGGTCCCATTTTGGCGCGGCACCGCCCGGGCCCATTTTGGAGCGGCACCGCTCGGGCCCATTTAGGCGCGGCACCGCCCGGGCCCATTTTGGCGGGAAACAACCGGGCCCATTTTGGCGCGGCACCGCCCAGGCCCATTTAGGCGCGGCACCGCCCGGGCCCATTTTGGCGCGGCACCGCCCGGGCCCATTTAGGCGCGACACCGCCCGGGCCAATTTTGGCGCGGCACCGCCCGGGCCCATTTAGGCGCGGCACCGCCCAGGACCTTTTTGGCGCGACACCGCCCGGGCCCATTTAGGCGGGGCACCGCCCGGGCCCATTTAGGCTCGGCACGGCTTGGGCCCATTTTGGCGTGACACCGTCCGGGCCCATTTTGGCGCGGCACCGCCCGGGCCCATTTAGGCACAACACCGCCCGGGCCCATTTTGGCGCGACACCGCCCGGGCCCATTTAGGCGCGACACCGCCCGGGCCCATTTTGGCGCGGCACCGCCCGGGCCCATTTAGGCGCGGCACCGCCAGGGCCCATTTTGGCGTGGCACCGCCCGGGCCCATTTTGGCGCGACACCGCTAGGGCCCATTTTGGCGCGGCACCGCCCGGGACAATTTTGGCGATGCACCGCCCAGGCCCATTTTGTCGCGGCACCGCCCTGGCACATTTAGGCGCGACACCGCCCGGGCCCATTTTGGCAAGGCACCGCCCGGGCCCATTTAGACGCGGCACCGCCTGGGCCCATTTTGGGTTAGGGTTAGGGTTTGGGTTAGGGTTAGGGTTAGGGTTAGGGTTAGGGTTAGGGTTAGGGTTAGGGTTAGGGTTAGGGTTACGGTTAGGGT
>CM072293.1:1892500-1917500 GCA_036873955.1 Mergus octosetaceus | reverse complement strand
CTTTTGGCACCATGGGCCCGGGCGGCAACATGGGCCCGGGCGGCACCAAACGGTCCCATTTTAGCGCGGCACCAACCGGTCCCATTTTGGCGCGGCACCGCCCGGGCCCATTTTGGCGCGACACCGCCCAGGCCCATTTTGGCGCGGCACCTCCCGGGCCCATTTAGGCGCTACACCGCCTGGGCCCATTTTGGAGGGGCACCGCCGGGGCCCATTTAGGCGCGGCACCGCCCGGGCCCATTTTGGCGCGGCACCGCCCGGGCCCATTTAGGCGCGGCACCGCCCGGGCCCATTTTGGCGCGGCACCGCCCGGGCCCATGTAGGCGCGACACCGCCCGGGCCCATTTTGGCGCGGCACCGCCCGGGCCCATTTAGGCGCGGCACCGCCTGGGCCCATTTTGGCACGGCACCGCCCGGGCCCATTTTGGCGCGGCACCGCCCGGGCCCATTTTGGCGCGACACCGCCCGGGCCCATTTTGGCGCGGCACCGCCCGGGCCCATTTAGGCGCGACACCGCCCGGGCCCATTTTGGCGCGACACCACCCGGGCCCATTTTGGCGATGCACCGCCCAGGCCCATTTTGGCGCGGCACCGCCCGGGCCCATTTAGGCGCGACACCGCCCGGGCCCATTTTGGCAGGGCACCGGCCGGGCCCATTTAGGCGCGGCACCGCCCGGGCCCATTTTGGTTTAGGGTTAGGGTTAGGGTTAGTGTTAGGGTTACGGTTAGGGTTAGTGTTAGGGTTAGGCTTAGGGTTAGGGTTAGGGTTAGGGTTAGGGTTAGGGTTAGTGTTAGGGTTAGGGTTAGGGTTAGGGTTAGGGTTAGGTTGTACCTCCCCAGAGGACTGAAACCAGCTTGAATATATGCTACAAGAGGCTTGACATCGTAGGTGCAGTATTACCAAGAGACTGAGCAGGATCACCTTCTTCATCTGCAAAGGGTAAGTCTGTGACTACCTCTGTTGGGTCTGCTGTGCATTCATGGCCTTTTGGCACCATGGGCCCGGGCGGCAACATGGGCCCGGGCGGCACCAAACGGTCCCATTTTAGCGCGGCACCAACCGGTCCCATTTTGGCGCGGCACCGCCCGGGCCCATTTTGGCGCGACACCGCCCAGGCCCATTTTGGCGCGGCACCTCCCGGGCCCATTTAGGCGCTACACCGCCTGGGCCCATTTTGGAGGGGCACCGCCGGGGCCCATTTAGGCGCGGCACCGCCCGGGCCCATTTTGGCGCGGCACCGCCCGGGCCCATTTAGGCGCTGCACCGCCCGGGCCCATTTTGGCGCGGCACCGCCCGGGCCCATGTAGGCGCGACACCGCCCGGGCCCATTTTGGCGCGGCACCGCCCGGGCCCATTTAGGCGCGGCACCGCCCGGGCCCATTTTGGCGCGGCACCGCCCGGGCCCATTTTGGCGCGACACCGCCCGGGCCCATTTTGGAGCGGCACCGCCCGGGCCCATTTTGGCGCGGCACCGCCCGGGCCCATTTAGGCGCGACACCGCCCGGGCCCATTTTGGCGCGACACCACCCGGGCCCATTTTGGCGATGCACCGCCCAGGCCCATTTTGGCGCGGCACTGCCCGGGCCCATTTAGGTGCGGCACCGCCCGGGCCCATTTAGGCGCGGCACTGCCCAGGCCCATTTTGTGTTAGGGTTAGGGTTAGGGTTAGGGTTAGTGTTAGGGTTAGGGTTAGGGTTAGGGTTAGGGTGTACCTCCCCAGAGGACTGAAACCAGCTTGATTATGTGCTACAAGAGGCTTGACCACGCAGGTGCAGTATTACCAAGAGACTGAGCGGGATCACCTTCTTCATCTGCAAAGGGTAAGTCTGTGACTACCTCTGTTGGGTCTGCTGTGCATTCATGGCCTTTTGGCACCATGGGCCCGGGCGGCACCATGGGCCCGGGCGGCACCACCCGGTCCCATTTTGGCGCGGCACCGCCCGGGCCCATTTAGGCGCGGCACCGCCCGGGCCCATTTTGGCGTGATACCGCCCGGGCCCATTTAGGCTCGGCACCGCCCGGGCCCATTTAGGCGCGACACCGCCCAGGCCCATTTTGGCGCGGCACCGCCCGGGCCCATTTTGGCGCGGCACCGCCCGGGCCCATTTTGGCGTGGCACCGCCCGGGCCCATTTTGGCGCGGCACCGCCCGGGCCCATTTTGGCGCGGCACCGCCCGGGCCCATTTTGGCGTAACACCGCACGGGCCTATTTTGGCGCGGCACCGCCCGGACACATTTAGGCAAGACACCGCCCGGGCCCATTTTGGCGCGGCACCGCCCGGGCCCATTTAGGCGCGACACCGCCCGGGCCCATTTTGGCGCGGCACCGCCCGGGCCTATTTAGGCGCGGCACCGTCCCGGCCCATTTTGGCGCTACACCGCCCGGGCCCATTTTGGCGCGACACCGCCCGGGCCCATTTTTGCGATGCACCGCCCAGGCCCATTTTGGCGCGGCACCGCCCTGGCCCATTTAGGCGCGACACCGCCCGGGCCCATTTTGGCAGGGCACCGGCCGGGCCCATTTAGGCGCGTCACCGCCCGGGCCCATTTTGGGTTAGGGTTAGGGTTAGGGTTAGGGTTAGGGTTAGGGTTAGGGTTAGGGTTAGGGTTAGGGTTAGGTTGTACCTCCCCAGAGGACTGAAACCAGCTTGATTATATGCTACAAGAGGCTTGACCACGTAGGTGCAGTATTACCAAGAGACTGAGCGGAATCACCTTCTTCATCTGCAAAGGGTAAGTCTGTGACTACCTCTGTTGGGTCTGCTGTGCATTCATGGCCTTTTGGCACCATGGGCTCGGGCGGCACCATGGGCACTGGCGGCACCAACCGGTCCCATTTTAGCGCGGCACCAACCGGTCCCATTTTGGAGCGGCACCGCCCGGGCCCATTTTGGCGCGGCACCGCCTGGGCCCATTTAGGCGCGGCACCGCCCGGGCCCATTTTAGCGCGACACCGCCCGGGCCCATTTTGGAGGGGCACCGCCGGGGCCCATTTAGGCGCGGCACCGCCCGGGCCCATTTTGGCGCGGCACCGCCCGGGCCCATGTAGGCGCGACACCGCCCGGGCCCATTTTGGCGCGGCACCGCCCGGGCCCATTTAGGCGCGGCACCGCCCGGGCCCATTTTGGCGCGACACCGCCCGGGCCCATTTTGGCGCGACACCGCCCGGGCCCATTTTTGAGCGGCACCGCCCGGGCCCATTTTGGCGCGGCACCGCCCGGGCCCATTTAGGCGCGACACCGCCCGGGCCCTTTTTGGCGCGACACCGCCCGGGCCCATTTTGGCGATGCACCGCCCAGGCCAATTTTGGCGCGGCACCGCCCGGGCCCATTTAGGCGCGACACCGCCCGGGCCCATTTTGGCAGGGCACCGGCCGGGCCCATTTAGGCGCGGCACCGCCCGGGCCCATTTTGGGTTAGGGTTAGGGTTAGGGTTAGGGTTAGTGTTAGGGTTAGGGTTAGGGTTAGGTTGTACCTCCCCAGAGGACTGAAACCAGCTTGATTATATGCTACAAGAGGCTTGACCACGTAGGTGCAGTATTACCAAGACACTGAGCGGGATCACCTTCTTCATCTGCAAAGGGTAAGTCTGTGTCTACCTCTGTTGGGTCTGCTGTGCATTCATGGCCTTTTGGCTCCATGGGCCCGGGCGGCACCATGGGCCCGGGCGGAACCACCCGGGCCCATTTTGGAGCGGCACCGCCCGGGCCCATTTTGGAGCGGCACCGCCCGGACCCATTTAGGCGCGGCACCGCCCGGGCCCATTTTGGCGCGGCTCCGCCCGGGCCCATTTTGGCGCGACACCGCCCGGGCCCATTTGGCGCGACACCGCCCGGGCCCATTTTGGAGCGGCACCGCCCGGGCCCATTTAGGCGCGGCACCGCCCGGGCCCATTTTGGCGCAGCACCGCCCGGGCCCATTTAGGCGCGGCACCGCCCGGGCCCATTTTGGCGCGACACCGCCCGGGCCCATTTTGGCGCGACACCGCCCGGGCCCATTTTGGTGCGGCACCGCCCGGGCCCATTTAGGCGCGGCACCGCCCGGGCCCATTTTGGGTTAGGGTTAGGGTTAGGGTTAGGGTAAGGGTTAGGGTTAGCGTTAGGGTTAGGGTTAGGGTTAGGGTTAGGGTTAGGGTGTACCTCCCCAGAGGACTGAAACCAGCTTGAATATATGCTACAAGAGGCTTGACCACGTAGGTGCAGTATTACCAAGAGACTGAGCAGGATCACCTTCTTCATCTGCAAAGGGTAAGTCTGTGACTACCTCTGTTGGGTCTGCTGTGCATTCATGGCCTTTTGGCACCATGGGCCCGGGCGGCAACATGGGCCCGGGCGGCACCAAACGGTCCCATTTTAGCGCGGCACCAACCGGTCCCATTTTGGCGCGGCACCGCCCGGGCCCATTTTGGCGCGACACCGCCCAGGCCCATTTTGGCGCGGCACCTCCCGGGCCCATTTAGGCGCTACACCGCCTGGGCCCATTTTGGAGGGGCACCGCCGGGGCCCATTTAGGCGCGGCACCGCCCGGGCCCATTTTGGCGCGGCACCGCCCGGGCCCATTTAGGCGCGGCACCGCCCGGGCCCATTTTGGCGCGGCACCGCCCGGGCCCATGTAGGCGCGACACCGCCCGGGCCCATTTTGGCGCGGCACCGCCCGGGCCCATTTAGGCGCGGCACCGCCTGGGCCCATTTTGGCACGGCACCGCCCGGGCCCATTTTGGCGCGGCACCGCCCGGGCCCATTTTGGCGCGACACCGCCCGGGCCCATTTTGGCGCGGCACCGCCCGGGCCCATTTAGGCGCGACACCGCCCGGGCCCATTTTGGCGCGACACCACCCGGGCCCATTTTGGCGATGCACCGCCCAGGCCCATTTTGGCGCGGCACCGCCCGGGCCCATTTAGGCGCGACACCGCCCGGGCCCATTTTGGCAGGGCACCGGCCGGGCCCATTTAGGCGCGGCACCGCCCGGGCCCATTTTGGTTTAGGGTTAGGGTTAGGGTTAGTGTTAGGGTTACGGTTAGGGTTAGTGTTAGGGTTAGGCTTAGGGTTAGGGTTAGGGTTAGGGTTAGGGTTAGGGTTAGTGTTAGGGTTAGGGTTAGGGTTAGGGTTAGGGTTAGGTTGTACCTCCCCAGAGGACTGAAACCAGCTTGAATATATGCTACAAGAGGCTTGACATCGTAGGTGCAGTATTACCAAGAGACTGAGCAGGATCACCTTCTTCATCTGCAAAGGGTAAGTCTGTGACTACCTCTGTTGGGTCTGCTGTGCATTCATGGCCTTTTGGCACCATGGGCCCGGGCGGCAACATGGGCCCGGGCGGCACCAAACGGTCCCATTTTAGCGCGGCACCAACCGGTCCCATTTTGGCGCGGCACCGCCCGGGCCCATTTTGGCGCGACACCGCCCAGGCCCATTTTGGCGCGGCACCTCCCGGGCCCATTTAGGCGCTACACCGCCTGGGCCCATTTTGGAGGGGCACCGCCGGGGCCCATTTAGGCGCGGCACCGCCCGGGCCCATTTTGGCGCGGCACCGCCCGGGCCCATTTAGGCGCTGCACCGCCCGGGCCCATTTTGGCGCGGCACCGCCCGGGCCCATGTAGGCGCGACACCGCCCGGGCCCATTTTGGCGCGGCACCGCCCGGGCCCATTTAGGCGCGGCACCGCCCGGGCCCATTTTGGCGCGGCACCGCCCGGGCCCATTTTGGCGCGACACCGCCCGGGCCCATTTTGGAGCGGCACCGCCCGGGCCCATTTTGGCGCGGCACCGCCCGGGCCCATTTAGGCGCGACACCGCCCGGGCCCATTTTGGCGCGACACCACCCGGGCCCATTTTGGCGATGCACCGCCCAGGCCCATTTTGGCGCGGCACCGCCCGGGCCCATTTAGGCGCGACACCGCCCGGGCCCATTTTGGCAGGGCACCGGCCGGGCCCATTTAGGCGCGGCACCGCCCGGGCCCATTTTGGTTTAGGGTTAGGGTTAGGGTTAGTGTTAGGGTTACGGTTAGGGTTAGTGTTAGGGTTAGGCTTAGGGTTAGGGTTAGGGTTAGGGTTAGGGTTAGGGTTAGTGTTAGGGTTAGGGTTAGGGTTAGGGTTAGGGTTAGGTTGTACTTCCCCAGAGGACTGAAACCAGCTTGATTACATGGTACAAGAGGCTTGACCACGTAGGTGCAGTATTACCAAGAGACTGAGCGGGATCAACTTCTTCATCTGCAAAGGTTAAGTCTGTGACTACCTCTGTTGGGTCTGCTGTGCATTCATGGCCTTTTGGCACCATGGGCCCGGGCGGCACCATGGGCTCGGGCGGCACCAACCGGTCCCATTTTATCGCGGCACCAACCGGGCCCATTTTGGAGCGGCACCGCCCGGGCCCATTTTGGCGCGGCACCGCCCGGGCCCATTTAGGCGCGACACCGCCCGGGCCCATTTTGGAGCGGCACCGCCCGGGACCATTTAGGCGCGGCACCGCCCGGGCCCATTTTGGCGCGGCACCGCCCGGGCCCATTTTGGCGCGACACCGCCCGGGCCCATTTTGGCGCGGCACCGCCCGGGCCCGTTTAGGCGCGGCACCGCCCGGGCCCATTTTGGGTTAGGGTTAGGGTTAGGGTTATGGTTAGGGTTAGGGTTAGGGTTAGGGTTAGTGTTAGGGTTAGGGTTAGGGTTAGGGTTAGGGTTAGGGTTAGGGTTAGGGTTAGGGTTAGGGTGTACCTCCCCAGAGGACTGAAACCAACTTGATTTTATGCTACAAGAGGCTTGACCACATAGGTGCAGTATTACCAAGAGACTGAGCGGGATCACCTTCTTCATCTGCAAAGGGTAAGTCTGTGACTACCTCTGTTGGGTCTGCTGTGCATTCATGGCCTTTTGGCACCATGGGCCCGGGAGGCACCATGGGCCGGGCGGCACCAACCGGTCCCATTTTAGCGCGGCACCAACCGGTCCCATTTTGGAGCGGCACTGCCCGGGCCCATTTTGGCGCGGCACCGCCCGGGCCCATTTTGGCGCGGCACCGCCCGGGCCCATTTTGGCGCGACACCGTCCGGGCCCATTTTGGCGCGGCACCGCCCGGGCCCATTTAGGCGCGACACCGCCTGGGCCCATTTTGGCGCGGCACCGCCCGGGCCCATTTAGGCGCGGCACCGCCCGGGCCCATTTTGGCGCGGCACCGCCCGGGCCCATTTAGGGGTGGCACCGCCCGGGCACATTTTGGCGCGACACCGCCCGGGCCCATTTAGGCGCGGCACCGCCCGGGCCCATTTTGGAGCGGCACCGCTTGGTCCCATTTAGGCGCGGCACCGCCCGGGCCCATTTTGGAGCGGCACCGCCCGGGCTCATTTAGGCGCGGCACCGCCCGGGCCCATTTAGGCGCGACACCGCCCGGGCCCATTTTGGCGCGGCACCGCCCGGGCCCATTTAGGCGCGGTACCGTCCGGGCCCATTTAGGCGCGGCACCGCCCGGGCCCATTTAGGCGCGGCACCGCCCGGGCCCATTTTGGCGCGACACCGCCCGGGCCCATTTTGGCACGGCACCGCCCGGGCCCGTTTAGGCGCGGCACCGCAAGGGCCCGTTTAGGCGCGGCACCGCCCGGGCCCATTTTGGCGCGGCATCGCCCGGGCCCATTTTGGGTTAGGGTTAGGGTTAGGGTTAGTGTTAGGGTTAGGGTTAGGGTTAGGGTTAGGGTTAGGGGTAGGGTTAGGGTTCGGGTTAGGGTTAGGGTTAGGGTTAGGGTTAGGGTTAGGGTTAGGGTTAGGGTTAGGGTTAGGGTTAGGGTTAGGGTTAGGGTTAGGGTTAGGGTTAGGGTTAGGCTTAGGGTTAGGGTTAGGGTGTACCTCCCCAGAGGACTGAAACCAGCTTGATTTTATGCTACAAGAGGCTTGACCACATAGGTGCAGTATTACCAAGAGACTGAGCGGGATCACCTTCTTCATCTGCAAAGGGTAAGTCTCTGACTACCTCTGTTGGGTCTGCTGTGCATTCATTGCCTTTTGGCACCATGGGCCCGGGAGGCACCATGGGCCGGGCGGCACCAACCGGTCCCATTTTAGCGCGGCACCAACCGGTCCCATTTTGGAGCGACACCGCCCGGGGCCCATTTTGGCGCGGCACCGCCCGGGCCCATTTTGGCGCGACACCGCCCGGACCCATTTTGGCACGACACCGGCCGGGCCCATTTTGGCGCGGCACCGCCCGGGCCCATTTAGGCGCGACACCGCCCGGGCCCATTTAGGCGCGGCACCGCCCGGGCCCATTTTGGCGCAGCACCGCCCGGGCCCATTTTGGCGCGGCACCGCCCGAGCCCATTTTGGCGCGGCACCGCCCGGGCACATTTAGGCGCGGCACCGCCCGGGCCCATTTTGGGGTGGCACCGCCCGGGCCCATTTTGGGTTAGGGTTAGGGTTAGGGTTAGGTTTAGGGTTAGGGTTAGGGTTAGGGTTAGGGTTAGGGTTAGGGTTAGGGTTAGGGTTAGGGTTAGGGTTAGGTTGTACCACCCCAGAGGACTGAAACCAGCTTGATTATATGCTACAAGAGGCTTGACCACGTAGGTGCAGTATTACCAAGAGACTGAGCGGGATCACCTTCTTCATCTGCAAAGGGTAAGTCTGTGACTACCTCTGTTGGGTCTGCTGTGCATTCATGGCCTTTTGGCACCATGGGCCCGGGCGGCACCATGGGCACTGGCGGCACTACCCGGTCCCATTTTGGCGCGGCACCAACCGGTCCCATTTTGGAGCGGCACCACCCGGGCCCATTTTGGCGCGGCACCGCCCGGGCCCATTTAGGCGCGACACCGCCCGGGCCCATTTTGGAGCGGCACCGCCCGGGACCATTTAGGCGCGGCACCGCCCGGGCCCATTTAGGCGCGGCACCGCCCGGGCCTTTTTTGGCGCGACACCGCCCGGGCCCATTTTGGCGCGGCACCGCCCGGGCCCATTTAGGCGCGGTACCGCCCGGGCCCGTTTAGGCGCGGCACCGCCCGGGCCCATTTTGGCGCGACACCGCCCGGGCCCATTTAGGCGCGGCACCGCCCGGGCCCATTTAGGCGCGGCACCGCCCGGGCCCATTTTGGCGTGACACCGCCCGGGCCCATTTTGGCGCGGCACCGCCCGGGCCCATTTAGGCGCGGCACCGCCCGGGCCCATTTTGGGTTAGGGTTAGGGTTAGGGTTAGGGTTAGGGTTAGGGTTAGGGTTAGGGTTAGGGTTAGGGTGTACCTCCCCAGAGGACTGAAACCAGCTTGATTATATGCTACAAGAGTCTTGACCACGTAGGTGCAGTATTACCAAGAGACTGAGCGGGATCACCTTCTTCATCTGCAAAGGGTAAGTCTGTGACTACCTCTGTTGGGTCTGCTGTGCATTCATGGCCTTTTGGCACCATGGGCCCGGGCGGCACCATGGGCCCGGGCGGCATCAACCGGTCCCATTTTAGCGCGGCACCAACCGGTCCCATTTTGGAGCGGCACCGCCCGGGCCCATTTTGGCGCGGCACCGCCCGGGCCCATTTTGGCGCATCACCGCCCGGGCCCATTTTGGCGCGACACCGCCAGGGCCCATTTTGGCGCGACACCGCCCGGGCCCATTTTGGCACGACACCGCCCGGGCCCATTTTGGCGCGGCACCGCCCGGGCCCATTTAGGCGCGGTACCGCCCGTTGCCCATTTTGGCACGACACCGGCCGGGCCCATTTTGGCGCGGCACCGCCCGGGCCCATTTAGGCGCGACACCGCCCGGGCCCATTTTGGCGCGGCACCGCCCGGGCCCATTTTGGCGCGGCACCGCCCGGGCACATTTAGGCGCGGCACCGCCCGGGCCCATTTTGGGGTGGCACCGCCCGGGCCCATTTTGGGTTAGGGTTAGGGTTAGGGTTAGGTTTAGGGTCAGGGTTAGGGTTAGGGTTAGGGTTAGGGTTAGGGTTAGGGTTAGGGTTAGGGTTAGGGTTAGGGTTAGGTTGTACCTCCCCAGAGGACTGAAACCAGCTTGATTATATGCTACAAGAGGCTTGACCACGTAGGTGCAGTATTACCAAGAGACTGAGCGGGATCACCTTCTTCATCTGCAAAGGGTAAGTCTGTGACTACCTCTGTTGGGTCTGCTGTGCATTCATGGCCTTTTGGCACCATGGGCCCGGGCGGCACCATGGGCACTGGCGGCACTACCCGGTCCCATTTTGGCGCGGCACCGCCCGGGCCCATTTTGGAGCGGCACCGCCCGGGCCCATTTAGGCGCGGTACCGTCCGGGCCCGTTTAGGCGCGGCACCGCCCGGGCCCATTTAGGCGCGGCACCGCCCCGGCCCATTTTGGCGCGGCACCTCCCGGGCCCATTTAGGCGCGGCACCGCCCGGGCCCATTTTGGCGCGACACCGCCCGGGTCCATTTAGGCGCGGCACCGCCCGGGCCCATTATGGCGCGATACCGCCCGGGCCCATTTCGGCGCGGCACCGCCCGGGCCCATTTAGGCGCGACACCGCCCGGGCCCATTTAGGCGCGGCACCGCCCGGGCCAATTTAGGCGCGGCACCGCCCGGGCCCATTTTGGCGCGGCACCGCCTGGGCCCATTTAGGCGCGACACCGCCCGGGCCCATTTTGGTTTAGGGTTAGGGTTAGGGTTATGGTTAGGGTTAGGGTTAGGGTTAGGGTTAGGGTTAGGTTTAGGGTAAGGGTTAGGGTTAGGGTTAGGGTTAGGGTTAGGGTTAGGGTTAGGGTTAGGGTGTACCTCCCCAGAGGACTGAAACCAGCTTGATTATATGCTACAAGAGGCTTGACCACGTAGGTGCAGTATTACCAAGAGACTGAGCGGGATCACCTTCTTCATCTGCAAACGGTAAGTCTGTGACTACCTCTGTTGAGTCTGCTGTGCATTCATGGCCTTTTGGCACCATGGGCCCGGGCAGCACGATGGGCCCGGGCGGCACCACCCGGTCCCATTTTAGCGCGGCACCGACCGGGCCCATTTTGGAGCGGCACCGCCCAGGCCCTTTTAGGCGTGGCACCGCCCGGGCCCATTTTGGCGCGACACCGCCCGGGCCCATTTTGGCGCGGCACCGCCCGGGCCAATTTAGGCGCGACACCGCCCGGGCCCATTTTGGCGTGACACCGCCCGGGCCCATTTTGCCGCGGAACCGCCCGGGCCCATTTAGGCGCGACACCGCCCGGGCCCATTTTGGTGCGGCACCGCCCGGGCCCATTTTGTTTTACGGTTAGGGTTAGGGTTAGGGTTAGTGGTAGGGTTAGGGTTAGGGTTAGGAATAGGGTTAGGGTTAGGGTTAGGGTTAGGGTTAGGGTTAGGGTTAGGATTAGGGTTAGGATTAGGGTAAGGGTTAGGGTTAGGGTTAGGGTTAGGGTTAGGGTTAGGGTTAGGGTTAGGGTTAGGGTTAGGGTGTACCTCCCCAGAGGACTGAAACCAGCTTGATTATATGCTACAAGAGGCTTGACCACGTAGGTGCAGTATTACCAAGAGACTGAGCAGGATCACCTTCTTCATCTGCAAAGGGTAAGTCTGTGACTACCTCTGTTGGGTCTGCTGTGCATTCATGGCCTTTTGGCACCATGGACCCGGGCGGCACCATGGGCCCGGGCGGCACCACCCGGTCCCATTTTGGGGCGGCACCGTCCGGGCCCATTTTGGAGTGGCACCGCCCGGGCCCATTTTGGCGCGGCACCGCCCGGGCCCATTTTGGCGTGACACCGCCCGGGCCCATTTAGGCGCGTCACCACCCGGGACCATTGTGGCGCGACACCGCCCGGGCCCATTTTGGCGCGACAACGCCCGGGCCCATTTTGGCGAGGCACCGCCCTGGCCCATTTAGGCACGATACCGCCTGGGCCCATATTGGCGCGGCACCGCCCGGGCCCATTTAGGCGCAGCACCGCCCGGGCCCATTTTGGCGCGGCACCGCCCGGGCCCATTTTGGCGCGGCACCGCCCGGGCACATTTTGGCGCGGCACCGCCCGGGCCCATTTTGGCGCGGCACCGCCCAGGCCCATTTTGGGTTAGGGTTAGGGTTAGGGTTAGGGTTACGATTAGGGTAAGGGTTAGGGTTAGGGTTAGGGTTAGGGTTAGGGTTAGGGTTAGGGTTAGGGTTAGGGTTAGGGTTAGGGTGTACCTCCCCAGAGGACTGAAACCAGCTTGATTATATGCTACAAGAGGCTTGACCACGTAGGTGCAGTATTACTAAGAGACTGAGCAGGATCACCTTCTTCATCTGCAAAGGGTAAGTCTGTGACAACCTCTGTTGGGTCTGCTGTGCATTCATGGCCTTTTGGCACCATGGACCCGGGCGGCACCATGGGCCCTGGCGGCACCACCCGGTCCCATTTTGGAGCGGCACCGCCCGGGCCCATTTAGGCGCGGCACCGCCCAGGCCCATTTTGGCGTGACACCGCCCGGGCCCATTTAGGCGCGTCACCACCCGGGACCATTGTGGCGCGACACCGCCCAGGCCCATTTTGGCGCGACACCGCCCGGGCCCATTTTGGCGAGGCACCGCCCTGGCCCATTTAAGCACGACACCGCCTGGGCCCATATTGGCGCGGCACCGCCCGGGCCCATTTAGGCGCGACACCGCCCGGGCCCATTTTGGGTTAGGGTTAGGGTTAGGGTTAGGGTTAGGGTTAGGGTTAGGGTTAGGGTTAGGGTTAGGGTTAGGGTTAGGGTTAGGGTTAGGGTGTACCTCCCCAGAGGACTGAAACCAGCTTGATTATATGCTACAAGAGGCTTGACCACGTAGGTGCAGTATTACCAAGAGACTGAGCGGGATCACCTTCTTCATCTGCAAAGGGGAAGTCTGTGACTACCTCTCTTGGGTCTGCTGTGCATTCATGGCCTTTTGGCACCATGGGCCCGGGCGGCACCATGGGCGCGGGCGGCACCACCCGATCCCATTTTGGCGCGGCACCGCCCGGGCCCATTTTGGAGCGGCACAGCCCGGGCCCATTAGGCGCGGCACCGCCCGGGCCCATTTTGGCGCGACACCGGCCGGGCCCATTTTTGCGCGGCACCGCCCGGGCCCATTTAGGCGCGACACCGCCCGGGCCCATTTAGGCGCGGCACAGCTCGAGCCCATTTTGGTGCGGCACCGCTCGGGCCCATTTTGTTTTACGGTTAGGGTTAGGGTTAGGGTTAGGGTTAGGGTTAGGATTAGGGCAAGGGTTAGGGTTAGGGTTAGGGTTAGGGTTAGGGTTAGGGTTAGGGTTAGGGTTAGGGTGTACCTCCCCAGAGGACTGAAACCAGCTTGATTATATGCTACAAGAGGCTTGACCACGTAGGTGCAGTATTACCAAGAGACTGAGCGGGATCACCTTCTTCATCTGCAAAGGGGAAGTCTGTGACTACCTCTGTTGGGTCTGCTGTGCATTCATGGCCTTTTGGCACCATGGGCCCGGGCGGCACCATGGGCGCGGGCGGCACCACCCGGTCCCATTTTGGCGCGGCACCGCCCGGGCCCATTTTGGAGCGGCACCGCCCGGGCCCATTAGGCGCGGCACCGCCCGGGCCCATTTTGGCGCGACACCGCCCGGGCCCATTTTGGCGCGGCACCGTCCGGGCCCATTTAGGCGCGGCACCGCACGGACCCATTTAGGCGCGACACCGCCCGGGCCCATTTTGGCGCGGCACCGCCAATGGCCATTTAGGCGCGACACCGCCCGGGCCCATTTAGGCGCGGCACCGCCCGGGACCATTTTGGTGCGGCACCGCCCGGGCCCATTTTGGCGCGGCACCGCCCTGGCCCATTTAGGCACGACACCGCCTGGGCCCATATTGGCGCGGCACGGCCGGGCCCATTTAGGCGCAGCACCGCCCGGGCCCATTTTGGCGCGGCACCGCCCGGGCCCATGTAGGCGCGGCACCGCCCGGGCCCATTTTGGCGCGACACCGCCCGGGCCCATTTTGGCGCGGCACCGCCCGGGCCCATTTATGCGCGACACCGCCCGGGCCCATTTTGGCGCGGCACCGCCCGGGCCCATTTAGGCGCGGCACCGCCCGGGCACATTTTGGTGCGGCACCGCTCGGGCCCATTTTGTTTTACGGTTAGGGTTAGGGTTAGGGTTAGGGTTAGGGTTAGGATTAGGGTAAGGGTTAGGGTGTACCTCCCCAGAGGACTGAAACCAGCTTGATTATATGCTACAAGAGGCTTGACCACGTAGGTGCAGTATTACCAAGAGACTGAGCGGGATCACCTTCTTTATCTGCAAAGGGGAAGTCTGTGACTACCTCTGTTGGGTCTGCTGTGCATTCATGGCCTTTTGGCACCATGGGCCCGGGCGGCACCATGGGCGCGGGCGGCACCACCCAGTCCCATTTTGGCGCGGCACCGCCCGGGCCCATTTTGGCGCGGCACCGTCCGGGCCAATTTAGGCGCGGCACCGCCCGGACCCATTTAGGCGCGACACCGCCCGGGCCCATTTTGGCGCGGCACCGCCAATGGCCATTTAGGCGCGACACCGCCCGGGCCCATTTAGGCGCGGCACCGCCCGGGCCCATTTTGGTGCGGCACCGCCCGGGCCCATTTTGGCGCGGCACCGCCCTGGCCCATTTAGGCACGACACCGCCTGGGCACATATTGGCGCGGCACGGCCGGGCCCATTTAGGCGCAGCACCGCCCGGGCCCATTTTGGCGCGGCACCGCCCGGGCCCATTTTGGCGCGGCACCGCCCGGGCACATTTTGGCGCGGCACCGCCCGGGCCCATTTTGGCGCGGCACCGCCCGGGCCCATTTATGCGCGACACCGCCCGGGCCCATTTTGGCGCGGCACCGCCCGGGCCCATTTAGGCGCGGCACCGCCCGGGCCCATTTTGGGTTAGGGTTAGGGTTAGGGTTAGGGTTAGGGTTAGGGTTAGGGTTAGGGTTAGGGTTAGGGTGTACCTCCCCAGAGGACTGAAACCAGCTTGATTATATGCTACAAGAGGCTTGACCACGTAGGTGCAGTATTACCAAGAGACTGAGCGGGATCACCTTCTTCATCTGCAAAGGGGAAGTCTGTGACTACCTCTGTTGGGTCTGCTGTGCATTCATGGCCTTTTGGCACCATGGGCCCGGGCGGCACCATGGGCGCGGGCGGTACCACCCGGTCCCATTTTGGCGCGGCACCGCCCGGGCCCATTTTGGAGCGGCACCGCCCAGGCCCATTAGGCGCGGCACCGCCCGGGACCATTTTGGCGCGACACCGCCCGGGCCCATTTTGGCGCGGCACCGTCCGGGCCTATTTAGGCGCTGCACCGCCCGGACCCATTTAGGCGCGACACCGCCCGGGCCCATTTTGGCGCGGCACCGCCAATGGCCATTTAGGCGCGACACCGCCCGGGCCCATTTAGGCGCGGCACCGCCCGGGCCCATTTTGGTGCGGCACCGCCCGGGCACATTTAGGCGCGGCACCGCCCGGACCCATTTTGGCGCGGCACCGCCCGGGCCCATTTTGGAGCGGCACCGCCCGGGCCCATTTAGGCGCGGCACCGCCCGGGCCAATTTAGGCGCGGCACGGCCAGGGCCCATTTTGGCGCGGCACCGCCCGGGCCCATTTCGGCGCGGCACCGCCCGGGCCCATTTAGGCGCGACACCGCCCAGGTCCATTTAGGCGCGGCATCGCCCAGGCCCATTTTGGCGCGGCACCGCCCGGGCCCATTTAGGCGCGGCACCGCCCGGGCCCATTTTGGCGCGGCACCGCCAGGGCCCATTTAGGCGCGACACCGCCCAGGCCCATTTTGGCGCGGCACCCCCCGGGCCCATTTAGGCGCGGCACCGCCCAGGCCCATTTTGGCGTGGCACCGCCCGGGCCCATTTAGGGGCGGCACCGCCCGGGCCCATTTTGTTTTACGGTTAGGGTTAGAGTTAGGGTTAGGGTTAGGGTTAGGATTAGGGTTAGGGTTAGGGTTAGGGTTAGGGTTAGGGTTAGGGTTAGGGTTAGGGTTAGGGTTAGGGTTAGGGTTAGGGTGTACCTCCCCAGAGGACTGAAACCAGCTTGATTATATGCTACAAGAGGCTTGACCACGTAGGTGCAGTATTACCAAGAGACTGAGCAGGATCACCTTCTTCATCTGCAATGGGTAAGTCTGTGACTACCTCTGTTGGGTCTGCTGTGCATTCATGGCCTTTTGGCACCATGGGCCCGGGCGGCACCATGGGCCCGGGCGGCACCACCCGGTCCCATTTTGGCACGGCACCGCCCGGGCCCATTTTGGAGCGGCACCGCCCGGGCCCATTTAGGCGCGGCACCGCCCGGGCCCATTTTGGCGCGACACCGCCCGGGACCATTTAGGCGCGGCACCACCCGGTACCATTTTGGCGCGACACCGCCCAGGCCCATTTTGGCGCGACACCGCCCGGGTCCATTTTGGCGCAGCATCGCCCGGGCCCATTTTGGCGCGGCACCGCCCTGGCCCATTTAGGCACGACACCGCCTGGGCCCATATTGGCGCAACACCGCCCGGGCCCATTTAGGCGCAGCACCGCCCGGGCCCATTTTGGCGCGGCACCGCCCGGGCCCATTTTGGCGAGGCACCGCCCGGGCACATTTTGGCGCGGCACCGCCCGGGCCCATTTTGGCGCGGCACCGACCGGGCCCATTTTGGCGCGACACCGCCCGGGCCCATTTTGGCGCGGCACCGCCCGGGCCAATTTATGCGCGACACCGCCCGGGCCCATTTTGGCGCGGCACCGCCCGGGCCCATTTAGGCGCGGCAACGCCCGGGCCCATTTAGGCGCGACACCGCCCGGGACCATTTTGGCGCGGCACCGCCCGGGCCCATTTATGCGCGACACCGCCCGGGCCCATTTTGGCGCGGCACCGCCAATGGCTATTTAGGCGCGACACCGCCTGGGCCCATTTAGGCGCGGCTCCGCCCGGGCCCATTTTGGCGCGGCACCGCCAATGGCCATTTAGGCGCGGCACCGCCCGGGCCCATTTTGGCGCTGCACCGCCCGGGCCCATTTTGGAGCGGCACCGCCCCGGCCCATTTAGGCGCGGCACCGTCCGGGCCCATTTAGGCGCGGCACGGCCCGGGCCCATTTTGGCGCGGCACCGCCCGGGCCCATTTAGGCGCGACACCGCCCGGGCCCATTTTGGCGCGGCATCGCCCGGGCACATTTTGGCGCGGCACCGCCCGGGCCCATTTAGGCGCGACACCGCCCGGGCCCATTTTGGCGCGGCACAGCCCGCGCCCATTTAGGCGCGGCACCGCCCGGGCCCATTTTGGCGCGACACGGCCCGGGCCCATTTCGGCGCGGCACCGCCCGGGCCCATTTAGGCGCGACACCGCCCAGGTCCATTTAGGCGCGGCACCGCCCGGGCCCATTTTGGCGCGGCACCGCCCGGGCCCATTTAGGCGCGGCACCGCCCTGGCCCATTTTGGCGCTGCACCGCCAGGGCCCATTTAGGCGCGACACCGCCCCGGCCCATTTAGGCGTGGCACCGCCCGGGCCCATTTTGGGTTAGGGTTAGGGTTAGGTTTAGGGTTAGTTTAGGGTTAGGGTTAGGGTTAGGGTTAGGGTTAGGGTTAGGGTTATGGTTAGGGTTAGGGTTAGGGTTAGGGTTAGGGTTAGGGTTAGGGTGTACCTCCCCAGAGGACTGAAACCAGCTTGATTATATGCTACAAGAGGCTTGACCACGTAGGTGCAGTATTACCAAGAGACTGAGCGGGATCACCTTCTTCATCTGCAAAGGGTAAGTCTGTGACTACCTCTGTTGGGTCTGCTGTGCATTCATGGCCTTTTGGCACCATGGGCCCGGGCGGCACCATGGGCCCGGGTGGCACCACCGGGTCCCATTTTGGCGCGGCACCGCCCGGGCCCATTTTGGAGCGGCACCGCCCGGGCCCATTTAGGCGCGGCACCGCCCGGGCCCATTTTGGCGCGACACCGCCCGGGCCCATTTTGGCGCGGCACCGCCCGGGCCCATTTAGGAGTGACACCGCCCGGGCCCATTTAGGCGCGGCACCGCCCGGGCCCATTTAGGCGCGGCACCGCCCGGGCCCATTTTGGCGCGGCACCGCCCGGGCCCATTGTGGCGCGACACCGCCCAGGCCCATTTTGGCGCGGCACCCCCCGGGCCCATTTAGGCGCGGCACCGCCCGGGCCCATTTTGGCGCGGCACCGCCCGGGCCCATTTAGGGGCGGCACCGCCCGGGCCCATTTTGTTTTACGGTTAGGGTTAGAGTTAGGGTTAGGGTTAGGGTTAGGATTAGGGTTAGGGTTAGTGTTAGGGTTAGGGTTAGGGTTAGGTTTAGGGTTAGGGTTAGGGTTAGGGTTAGGGTTAGGGTTAGGGTTAGGGTTAGGGTTAGGGTGTACCTCCCCAGAGGACTGAAACCAGCTTGATTATATGCTACAAGAGGCTTGACCACGTAGGTGCAGTATTACCAAGAGACTGAGCAGGATCACCTTCTTCATCTGCAATGGGTAAGTCTGTGACTACCTCTGTTGGGTCTGCTGTGCATTCATGGCCTTTTGGCACCATGGGCCCGGGCGGCACCATGGGCCCGGGCGGCACCACCCGGTCCCATTTTGGCGCGGCACCGCCCGGGCCCATTTTGGAGCGGCACCGCCCGGGCCCATTTTGGGTTAGGGTTAGGGTTAGGGTTAGGGTTAGGGTTAGGGTTAGGGTTAGGGTTAGGATTAGGGTTAGGGTTAGGGTTAGGGTTAGGGTTAGGGTTAGGGTGTACCTCCCCAGAGGACTGAAACCAGCTTGATTATATGCTACAAGAGGCTTGACCACGTAGGTGAAATATTACCAAGAGACTGAGCGGGATCACCTTCTTCATCTGCAAAGGGTAAGTCTGTGACTACCTCTGTTGGGTCTGCTGTGCATTCATGGCCTTTTGGCACCATGGGCCTGGGCGGCACCATGGGCCCGGGCGGCACCACCCGGTCCCATTTTAGCGCGGCACCGCCCGGGCCCATTTTGGAGCGGCACCGCCCGGGCCCATTTTGGCGCGACACCGCCCGGGCCCATTTAGGCGCCGCACCGCCCGGGCCCATTTTGGCGCGGCACCGCCCAGGCCCATTTTGGCGCGACACAGCCAGGGCCCATTTTGGCGCGGCACCGCCCGGCCCATTTAGGCGCGGCACCGCCCGGGCCCATTTTGGCGCGGCACCGCCCGGGCCCATTTATGCGCGACACCGCCCGGGCCCATTTTGGCGCGGCACCGCCCGGGCCCATTTAGGCGCGACACCGCCCGGGCCCATTTTATTGCGGCACCGCCAGCGCCCATTTAGGCGTGACACCGCCCGGGCCCATTTAGGCGCGGCACCGCAAGGGCCCATTTTGGCGCGGCACCGCCTGGGACAATTTACGCGCGGCACCGCTCGGGCCCATTTTGGCGCGGCACCGCCAGGTCCAAATTTTGGCGCGACATCGCCCAGGCCCAATTTGGCGCGGCACCGTCCGGGCCCATTTAGGCGCGGCACCGCCCGGGCACATTTTGGCGCGGCACCGCCCGGGCCAATTTAGGCGCGGTACCGCCCGGGCCCATTTTGGCGCGGCACCGCCCGGGCCAATTTTGGCGCGGCACCGCCCGGACCCATTTTGGAGCGGCACCGCCCGGGCCCATTTAGGCGCGGCACCGCCCAGGCCTATTTTGGCGCGACACAGCCAGGGCCCATTTTTGCGCGACACCGCCCCGGACCATTTAGGCGCGACACCGCCCGGGCCCATTTAGGGGCGGCACCGCCCGGGCCCATTTTGGGTTAGGGTTAGGGTTAGGGTTAGGGTTAGTGTTACGGTTAGGGTTAGGGTTAGGGTTAGGGTTAGGGTTAGGGTTAGGGTTAGGGTTAGGGTTAGGGTTAGGGTTAGGGTTAGGGTTAGGGTTACGGTTAGGGTGTACCTCCCCAAAGGACTGAAACCAGCTTGATTATATGCTACAAGAGGCTTGACCACGTAGGTGCAGTATTACCAAGAGACTGAGCGGGATCACCTTCTTCATCTGCAAAGGTTAAGTCTGTGACTACCTCTGCTGGGTCTGCTGTGCATTCATGGCCTTTTGGCACCATGGGCCCGGGCAGCACGATGGGCCCGGGCGGCACCACCCGGTCCCATTTTGGCACGGCAACACCCGGGCCCATTTTGGAGCGGCACAACCTGGGCCCATTTAGGCGCGGCACCGCCCGGGCCCATTTTGGCGCGACACCGCCCGGGCCCATTTTGGCGGGAAACCGCCCGGGCCCATTTTGGCGCGGCACCGCCCGGGCCGATTTTGGCGCGGCACCGCCCGGGCCCATTTAGGCGCGGCACCGCCCGGGCCCATTTAGGCGCGGCACCGCCCGGGCCCATTTTGGCGCGGCACCGCCCGGGCCCATTTAGGCGCGGCACCGCCAAGGCCCATTTTGGCGCGACACCGCCCGGGACCATTTAGGCGGGGCACCGCCCGGGCCCATTTAAGCTCGGCACGGCTTGGGCCCATTTTGGCGTGACACCGCCCGAGCCCATTTTGGCGCGGCACCGCCCGGGCCCATTTAGGCACAACACCGCCCGGGCCCATTTTGGCGCGGCACCGCCCGGGCCCATTTAGGCGCGACACCGCCCGGGCCCATTTTGGGTTAGGGTTAGTGTTAGGGTTAGGTTTAGGGTTAGGGTTAGGGTTAGGGTTAGGGTTAGGGTTAGGGTTAGGGTTAGGGTTAGGGTTAGGGTTAGGGTTAGGGTTAGTGTTAGGGTTAGGGTTAGGGTGTACCTCCCCAGAGGACTGAAACCAGCTTGATTATATGCTACAAGAGGCTTGACCACGTAGGTGCAGTATTACCAAGAGACTGAGCGGGATCACCTTCTTCATCTGCAAAGGGTCAGTCTGTGACTACCTCTGTTGGGTCTGCTGTGCATTCATGGCCTTTTGGCACCATGGGCCCGGGCGGCACCATGGGCCCGGGCGGCACCAACCGGTCCCATTTTAGCGCGGCAACGCCCGGGCCCATTTAGGCGCAGCACCGCCCGGGCCCATTTTGGCGGGAAACCGCCCGGGCCCATTTTGGCGCGGCACCGCCCGGGCCCATTTAGGCGCGGCACCGCCCGGGCACATTTTGGCGCGGCACCGCCCAGGCCCATTTTGGCGCGGCACCGCCAGGGCCAAATTTTGGCGCGACATCGCCCAGGCCCATTTTGGCGCGGCACCGTCCGGGCCCATTTAGGCGCGGCACCGCCCGGGCACATTTTGGCGCGGCACCGCCCGGGCCAATTTAGGCGCGGTACCGCCCGGGCCCATTTTGGCGCGGCACCGCCCGGGCCAATTTTGGCGCGGCACCGCCCGGACCCATTTTGGCGCGGCACCGCCCGGGCCCATTTTGGCGCGGCACCGCCCGGGTCCATTTAGGCGCGGCACCGCCCGGGCCCATTTACGTGCGGCACCGCCCGGGCCCATGTTGGCGCGGCACCGCCCGGGCCCATGTAGGCGCGGCACCGCCCGGGCCCATTTTGGGTAAGGGTTAGGGTTAGGGTTTGGGTTAGGGTTAGGGTTAGGGTTAGGGTTAGGTTTAGGGTTAGGGTTAGGGTTAGGGTGTACCTCCCCAGAGGACTGAAACCAGCTTGATTATATGCTACAAGAGGCTTGACCACGTAGGTGCAGTATTACCAAGAGACTGAGCGGGATCACCTTCTTCATCAGCAAAGGGTAAGTCTGTTACTACCTCTGTTGGGTCTGCTGTGCATTCATGGCCTTTTGGCACCATGGGCCCGGGCGGCACCATGGGCCCGGGCGGCACCACCCGGTCCCATTTTGGCGCGGCACCGCCCGGGCCCACTTTGGATCGGCACCGCCCGGGCCCATTTAGGCACGGCACCGCCCGGGACCATTTTGGCGGGAAACCGCCCGGGCCCATTTTGGCGCGGCACCGCCCGCGCCCGTTTAGGCGCGGCACCGCCCGGGCCCATTTTGGCGCGGCACCGCCCGGGCCCATTTAGGCGCGACACCGCCCGGGCCCATTTTGGCGCGGCACCGCCCGGGCCCATTTAGGCGCGGCACCTCCAAGGCCCATTTTGGCGCGATACCGCCCGGGCCCATTTAGGCTGGGCACCGCCCGGGCCCATTTAAGCCAGGCACGGCTTGGGCCAAATTTGGCGTGACACCGCCAGGGCCCATTTTGGCGCGGCACCGCCCGGGCCCATTTAGGCACAACACCGCCCGGGCCCATTTTGGCGCGGCACCGCCCGGGCCCATTTAGGCGCGACACCGCCCGGGCCCATTTTGGCGCGGCACCGCCCGGGCCCATTTAGGCGTGGCACCGCCCGGGCCCATTTTGGCGTGACACCGCCCGGGCCCATTTTGGCGCTACACCGCCCGGGCCCATTTAGGCACAATACCGCCCGGGCCCATTTTGGCGCGGCACCGCCCGGGCCCATTTTGGCGCGGCACCGCCCGGGCCCATTTAGGCACAACACCGCCCGGGCCCATTTTGGCGCGGCACCGCCCGGGCCCATTTTGGGTTAGGGTTAGGGTTAGGGTTAGGGTTAGGGTTAGGGTTAGGGTTAGGGTTAGGGTTAGGTTTAGGGTTAGGGTTAGGGTTAGGGTTAGGGTTAGGGTTAGGGTTAGGCTTAGGGTTAGGGTTAGGGTTAGGGTTAGGGTTAGGGTTAGGGTTAAGGTTAGGATTAGGGTGTACCTCCCCAGAGGACTGAAACCAGCTTGATTATATGCTACAAGAGGCTTGACCACGTAGGTGCAGTATTACCAAGACACTGAGCGGGATCACCTTCTTCATCTGCAAAGGGTAAGTCTGTGACTACCTCTGTTGGGTCTGCTGTGCATTCATGGCCTTTTGGCACCATGGGCCCGGGCGGCACCATGGGCCCGGGCGGCACCAACCGGTCCCATTTTAGCGCGGCACCGCCCGGGCCCATTTTGAAGCGGCACCGCCCGGGCCCATTTTAGCGCGGCACCGCCCGGGCCCATTTTGGCGCGGCACCGCCCGGGCCCATTTTGGGCGCGACACCGCCCGGGCCCATTTAGGCGCGGCACCGCCCGGGCCCATTTAGGCACGGCACCGCCCGGGCCCATTTAGGCGCGGCACCGCCCGGGCCCATTTAGGCGCGGCACCGCCCGGGCCCATTTTGGGTTAGGGTTAGTGTTAGGGTTAGGTTTAGGGTTAGGGTTAGGGTTAGGGTTAGGGTTAGGGTTAGGGTTAGGGTTAAGGTTAGGGTTAGGGTTAGTGTTAGGGTTAGGGTTAGGGTGTACCTCCCCAGAGGACTGAAACCAGCTTGATTATATGCTACAAGAGGCTTGACCACGTAGGTGCAGTATTACCAAGAGACTGAGCGGGATCACCTTCTTCATCTGCAAAGGGTCAGTCTGTGACTACCTCTGTTGGGTCTGCTGTGCATTCATGGCCTTTTGGCACCATGGGCCCGGGCGGCACCATGGGCCCGGGCGGCACCAACCGGTCCCATTTTAGCGCGGCACCGCCCGGGCCGATTTTGGAGCGGCACCGCCCGGGCCCATTTTGGCGCGGCACCGCCAGGTCCAAATTTTGGCGCGACATCGCCCAGGCCCATTTTGGCGCGGCACCGTCCGGGCCCATTTAGGCGCGGCACCGCCCGGGCACATTTTGGCGCGGCACCGCCCGGGCCAATTTAGGCGCGGTACCGCCCGGGCCCATTTTGGCGCGGCACCGCCCGGGCCAATTTTGGCGCGGCACCGCCCGGACCCATTTTGGCGCGGCACCGCCCGGGCCCATTTTGGCGCGGCACCGCCCGGGTCCATTTAGGCGCGGCACCGCCCGGGCCCATTTACGTGCGGCACCGCCCGGGCCCATGTTGGCGCGGCACCGCCCGGGCCCATGTAGGCGCGGCACCGCCCGGGCCCATTTTGGGTAAGGGTTAGGGTTAGGGTTTAGGTTAGGGTTAGGGTTAGGGTTAGGGTTAGGGTTAGGGTTAGGGTTAGGGTTAGGGTTAGGGTATACCTCCCCAGAGGACTGAAACCAGCTTGATTATATGCTACAAGAGGCTTGACCACGTAGGTGCAGTATTACCAAGAGACTGAGCGGGATCACCTTCTTCATCAGCAAAGGGTAAGTCTGTGACTACCTCTGTTGGGTCTGCTGTGCATTCATGGCCTTTTGGCACCATGGGCCCGGGCGGCACCATGGGTCCGGGCGGCACCACCCGGTCCCATTTTGGCGCGGCACCGCCCGGGCCCATTTAGGCACGGCACCGCCCGGGCCCATTTAGGCGCGGCACCGCCCGGGCCCATTTTGGCGCGGCACCGCCCGGGCCAATTTAGGCGCGGCACCGCCCGGGCCCATTTTGGGTTAGGGTTAGTGTTAGGGTTAGGTTTAGGGTTAGGGTTAGGGTTAGGGTTAGGGTTAGGGTTAGGGTTAGGGTTAAGGTTAGGGTTAGGGTTAGGGTTAGGGTTAGGGTTAGGGTTAGGGTTAGGGTTAGGGTTAGGGTTAGGGTGTACCTCCCCAGAGGACTGAAACCAGCTTGATTATATGCTACAAGAGGCTTGACCACGTAGGTGCAGTATTACCAAGAGACTGAGCGGGATCACCTTCTTCATCTGCAAAGGGTCAGTCTGTGACTACCTCTGTTGGGTCTGCTGTGCATTCATGGCCTTTTGGCACCATGGGCCCGGGCGGCACCATGGGCCCGGGCGGCACCAACCGGTCCCATTTTAGCGCGGCACCGCCCGGGCCCATTTTGAAGTGGCACCGCCCGGGCCCAATTTAGCGCGGCACCGCCCGGGCCCATTTTGACGCGGCACCGCCCGGGCCCATTTTGGGCGCGACACCGCCCGGGCCCATTTAGGCGCGGCACCGCCCGGTCCCATTTAGGCTCGGCACCGCCCGGGCCCATTTAGGCGCGGCACCGCCCGGGCCCATTTAGGTGCGGCACCGCCCGGGCCCATTTAGGCGCGGCACCGCCCGGGCCCATTTTGGGTTAGGGTTAGTGTTAGGGTTAGGTTTAGGGTTAGGGTTAGGGTTAGGGTTAGGGTTAGGGTTAGGGTTAGGGTTAGGGTTAAGGTTAGGGTTCGGGTTAGGGTTAGGGTTAGGGTTAGGGTTTGGGTTGGGGTTAGGGTGTACCGCCCCAGAGGACTGAA